>PVJN01053043.1:0-13877 GCA_004026805.1 Lasiurus borealis | reverse complement strand
GTGTTGTTTCTCCCGGGCCTCTCCCTCACGTCGCGTCCCCAGCTGTTTGCATTCCTCTGCTGTGAAGACAGCCACCTTAGGGCCAGGCCTGGCTAGGACACCCCTGAGAGTGGGAGCACGTGTGCTGGTGAGGATGTGCAGGGGCACACCTGCAGCACATGCCTCTCTGTGCCCATGTATAGGTGTGCGTGGCTGTGCCCGAGGTATCCATGTATGCATGAGGGGAACCGACATGGTGTGGACAGGCATGAGTCCGTGAGGAGTGCCAGGAGCTATTGTGGAGGAGGGAACGTAAGAATCCCTAGGTTCCTACAGGCCTGCGCTCTCACACCAGGGGAGATAGTACGTGTTTCCCACAGCTGAGAGCCCTTGCATGTGTGAAGGTCATGCACTAAGTGTTTGGGCCAAATTCACTGCCACTGGAGAAAGCCAGAGAAGGGGGTCAGCGTGAGATCCAGTGTGGAGAGTCCATTTACCTGGCTGAGCTGGGTGTTTCTCGCAAACTCCCTTGTTCAACCCGAATACCAACCCCAGGAGAGATAAAAGCGAGATCTGAGGCTTGGAGAGGGCCGGTCACTTGCCTAAAGTCACACAGCCTGTCAGTGGAGGAGCCAGCATTCAAATCTGGGTCTGCCGGGCCCTAGAAGCTGTCAGGAGGGGCAGGGAGGGAAGGGAAGTGCCACAGGGGCCACAGCACAGCGGAGACCTGTGCACCATGGAGCCCAGGTCAAGCCATTTTCCTGGAGGATGGGAGCCTTGGGGCCACGCACCCGGGCCCCTGGTATCCCAGCCCCCACCGGCTTCAGCTGGGTAATCGCAATAAACATGCGTGGAGCGGTTGCTCTGTGCCAGGTGCTTGCGGAAGAGCTTTGCATGTAGTAACTCATCCAATCCTCCTAACTCTCTAGGAGGCTGGCGCCATTGTTAGGCCATTATTATTATTTTACTACCAGAGGCCCGATGTATGAAAATTCACGCAAGAGTAGGCCTTCCTTTCCCCAGCTGCTGGCACCGGCTTCCCTCCTCCGGCCACCCTCAGACACTTGGGACCCAGGCTGGTTCCCCTCTGGCACCGGCTTCGTCAGGAAGGATATCCAAGATGACATCTGGTCTAATTAGTGTACTACCCTTTTATTATTATTAGTGTACTACCCTTTTATTATTATAGATATGTACAAATATGTAATAGCTATATCCCATCAGAATGTAGAATCATAATCATTATTATGCTCACTTTCAAAATGAGGAAACCGAGGCACTAATATGTTAAGTAACTTCCCCGAAGTCCCACAGAAACTGAAACGTGGCTCACGCACTCTGAGTGCCTGAGTTGGATATGTGCTGTGGGGGACCCCATCTCGTGCATGAGACCCCAGCCTCAACTCCTCTCTGCAAGGTGGTCACCCCTCCATCCTCCATGCAGGCCCAAGGAAGTTGAAGGCTAGGTTCATTCCCCCCCCAAATGGGGAAACTGAGTCTGGACGGTGCAGTGCTGGGGCTTGAAAAGATGCGAGGCCGCCCTAGCTTTCCCCACTCCTAACTTAGCTGTGGGACTTGAAGCCAGCACCCTGCTCTCTCTGCACCTCAGTTTCTGCCCCGCCCTAGAGAGCAAGTAGGAAGGGCTGTCCCAAAGTTTCCAGCTGGGGAGTCCAGGAAGGAGGGGGCAGGCCTGGCAGCAGGCATGGAGTGGGCCGGCAAGGGAAGGTGAGATTGGGCCAGGGCTGAAGCAGAGGCTCAGAGCAGGTTTTCCCAGGCTGTGTCTGAGTAATCCTGCGTCTATATTTATCTCTCCTTTCTTGGGTGAGCAAACAGAGCCCGCTGCCAGCCCAGCCCGTCACCCCGCCCCCGCTCCAGGCCGGCACGTTTCCCTCACCTGCCGGGTGGCCCTGGAGAGTACCGCAGTCTTGGCCCCAGGTTCCGCTTGGCCCACGTAGGACAAACAAGTCTGCTCGAACCCTGTGTGACTTCTGAGACAAACCTCACCGCCAGGGGTGACCTGGGAGCTCCAGGCGGGCTGCGGCGCACAATGGCAGCTGTGGCCATGGCCTGGGTCCCAGGGGAAGCGCTACCTCACTCAGCAACAAAGGGTCCTCTCATCTCTGACAGTGACTTTCATGCCTCCATCCACGCTTTGGTCTCCTTGGCAGCCCCCATCCCTCTAGGATCTGAAATTCCCAGAGGAGAGGGTGTGCATGGTGCAGTGGTCTAGAGTCGCACTGCTCTGGGGTGAATCCCGGCACCCTGACCTCGGGCAAATAACCTCTCTGTGGCTCAGTTTCCTGGCTTTTCAAATGGGCCAAGACATCCTACTTCCCAGGGATCTTACCAGCATTAAGTTAGAGGCCTTATGGGCTGACAGGTGGGCTGGGCTCTGTTTGAGGTGGGGAGGTCTGCCTGTCTCTGTTATGCCCAGAGTTTGGGGTCCCCAATAACCCACCACTAAGGAGCCTTTTTCGATGCAAAAGCAAAGAGTCTTTATTCAAACCCGGGTTTGGCTCTCAACCTCTTTCTGACGCAGCAGCGAGGCGAGAGAGCGAACCGGGTGGGAACAATGAGTTTTATGGGGCAGGATAATTGGGAGGACTTAGGAAAGTGACAAGGGTTACAGAGATTGGTCACTTTAATTAGGGTCTTTCTGTGGTTTAGCCTTATTAGGACCCTCGTTGTGTTCCTGGAGCTTCATTGGTCCATTTGGGTGGTGGTCGGGGAAGCTAGGACATTGCTGGCACACCTGTGGCCACTCCCAAAAAAAGGGAAGGGGTTTAGGCAGGGGGCCCAGCCCTAGAGGACAAGATGGAGGGGAGTTCATTTCCTTTCATCTCCATGTGCTTCTACCATCCCAGGGCCTCACCCACAGCAGTGATGATGGGCCCACAAAATGCACACTCTAATGGACACCCTAATTCTGCGAGGTGCATGCAGCGGTACACCCAGGATGGGTTGGATGAATGGGATTTTGGACCCTGGGAAGACCCCAGAAGGGATCAGAGACTAACTTTGCTGAGACTCTGCCCAGCAGTGGAGGGGGCAGGACAGGTGGCCAGTCAGGCCAAAAGGGCAGCTTGTCAAGAGATGGCTCAGCCTGGACCAGGCCTAGGCTTTATCGCCTCCTGACCCAAGCTGGGATCCCCACTGCTGGTTGGGCCCCTGCCCCGATTCCGGTCTCTGCCCTGACAATGCCACCTTCCTGACCTCGGGGAGCCCTGGGCCCGGTGCACGTGCACCATAGCCCTCCCTGCTCCTGGGCTGGATTAGGCAGAGTCCGAGGACGTGCAGGGCTGGCAGGCTCCCGGGCGGGGCAGGTGCCGGCCCTGGGGCTGCCCGATGCCGGCGCAGGACTGGGCCGCAGCAAGGCCTTGTATGGCTCTGGCAGGGGAGCTTGGCTGGCAACACCCATTGGCTGGGCTGGCACTCCCAGCCTGGCTCCCCGGGCCCCAAACCACGGTAACCAGAGCTGCCAGGAGCTGGTGGATTAGCATGGCAACCTGCCCATCCGCCTGCTCTTTTCCTTTCCTAAAAAGGCAGAGCCGGACAGGAGAGCTGGGCAGGTGAACTTGGGCCTGGGGTAGAGGAGCAGTGGGCGGGGTGGCCCAGGTGGCTCTGCCCAGGGTTTGGGAATCTTGGCCCTGGCCTGGGGCCAGACTCTTCCCAGCTCTGGACGTCAGTTTTCTCATCCAGAAAAGGAGGCGGTTGGCAGCGGTGTCTCCCTCAGGGGGCTTTGATGGGAGTGGAGGATGTGCACCCTGGGGGAGACCTCACCCCCAGCCCAAGTCGGAGGGCTGCCGGGTAGCAATGTGGCCCAGATTCTCTCTCTATAGGAAGCCAACCCCTGAAGCCAACCCCTGAATGCAGGGGCTCAGTTTTATGTCCCAGCCCTGCCACTCACTGCCATGGGAAGCAGCCTCACCTGTCTGAGCCATCTTCGTCCTCTACCAAGACGGTGAGGTGATTGGTGCTCCCTCTCACCCCCACTCCTCCCAGGATCTCAGCAGCCCAAGAAGACCCCATGCAGTGCCGCCCCTGTGTGCTCCCTCAGCCTTCTCTGTCTGCTCCAAACTCTTCCTTCCTCCTGTTTCTCTCGCTTATGTCCTCTCAGGCTCCCCTGCCTCTGAGGCTGTCCGTCCTGCCTGCCTTTGCCTGGCCTGGGAGATTGTAGGACAGAGAGGTTCCAGGTCTCGGGGTGAGGCTGGATGTGTGAGGGCTGCAGACCCAGCCCAACCCTGGACTGGGAGCCAGGCAAAGCTGGGCTGCGGCCTTGGTGCCTGAAGGCAGCACAATCCCTTCTGAGGCTCTGGGTCAGGCGTATCCTGTTTCCCTGAAAGTAAGACATGCCCCCAAAATAAGACCTACTTCCAGTTTTGCCTCTCGCTGTAATATAAGGCTTCCCTGCCTGAAAATAAGATCTCCTCGATAATAAGGCCTCCCCCCGAACATAAGGCCTCCCCAGTATATAAGGCCCCCAAAGCTACCGTAAGGCATCTGACTCCTGATTTAAAGAGACCTCACACTGCCTGAACAGCTCCGGCTGTGCTGCGGCCAATCAGTGAGCTGGTTTGTGATGACTACCGTACTGTATACAGGTAATAAATTTCCTTTTTTTGTTGTTGTTCAACAATAAATGTGTACCGTATTCTTCTTCATGGGAAAATAAGGCATCTCCTGAAAATAAGACCTAGTGCATCTTTGGGAGCAAAAATTAATATAAGACACTGTCTTATTTTCGGGGGAAACAGGGTAGCTGGGGTTGGAGGCCCTGCCACTTGCCAAGGTGTGGTCTCGGTCTCTATCCTTCGCCGGTAAAATGGGGTGTGTGCCCCATCCCGCCTCCAAAAGTGAGAGTGCTTTGTGAACTCTGGAGAGAGCACCTGTGGGAGGCCCTGTGGCAGGTGGCCCGGGGCAGGTGCTGGTCCTTCAGAGAACTCAGGCGCTCACTGTGCATGCTCGAAAGTATGGGAAGCCAAGCCCCAGAGCTCGGTAGGGTTAGTAAAAGGCTGGATGCAGGGCCTGGCACAAAAACCGGGCTGCTTGTTTCTCCAGCAAGATGGCAGCCATCCTGACCCATCCACCTTGGCTCAGAGCCCAGATCTCCGCCCAAGCCCTGGCGTCTTCTGACCTCACTTTGCACCAAAGCGACCGGGTCACCACACTGCACACTCCATCCTGGCCTCTTCCTCTCCCGTGGCTTCTCCTTCCCTCCCTCTGTAGCCTCAGCTGTGGTCAACACCGGCTCCATCACAACTGTCCCATCTCTAGAAAAATGAGCTAAGATAACTCACAGCCTTTCTTCTCTGTTTTTGTCAAAATCGGTCACAGGACTCTGGCCTTTTTCCATATCGGCCTGTTTCTGTTTGCCTCCTTCCCAGCCCACAAATTCAGTGCTCCGTGACCTCACCTCTTCATTTGTCAATACTCTCTCCTTCCATGCAGCGGTACCTACCGTCGGTCTGTCTCATGGCCTGGCAGAACCCCCACCCGGATGAACCTGCCAGCCCCCTCCCTGCTGAGCACTGCGGAGAAGTCACAGGCAGAGAGAAGTGGCTGCTGGCCATCACCACCACAGGGAGCCTCGGTTTCTCCCCATGGCTTTCTCCTGCTCCCTTCAAAGGTCATGCTCAGCCACTCAGGCCTCCAGTCTTCTTCCAGCAACTTCCTCCTTCCTGCCTAGCAGGTGACTTCACTCCATTTCAAAGAAAAATTCCTCTGCAGGAAGGCCCTCAGTTCCTGCCACCAAGCAGCAGACTCACTGACTTCACCTGCCCTCTTCCCTCCCCCTACACCTCTTCCCTCCCCTACACCTCTTCCCTCCCCTCCTTTCTCCCCTCGACTCCCATTCCCTCCCCTTTTCCCTCCCTTCTTCCCTTCCCTGCCCTCTTCCCTCCCCTGCACCTCTTCCCTCCTCTGCACCTCTTCTGGGGTCACAGGGAGAAGAGTCTGCATTTCCTCATAATCAAGCAGGCTTGCACCTCACCATCTCCTTCACACCAGACCCCTAAACACATTCAAGTCCTTCTTCTCCGGACCCCATGCCTGCCTCCCGCTGCCACGCAGCTCCCTCCTGCTCTCCACCCCAGGCCCTTGGGCAGGTGTCAGGCTCTGCTATCTCACTTCCTCACCTTTTATCCAGTCCTCAACCACCAGCATCTGCCTCCACCGTTTATTTAACTCTGCTCAGCTGGCAGCAGTATCTACGAAGGGCCTGCCCTGGAGCCAGGCACTGTGCTATGCTCCCTTTTCCCTGAGTCAGTAACGATCCTCTTGATGCTGAACCAAACAGGCCTCACGGGTTCTTAGTGCTACACTTCCTGGCAGCATTTTATCCTAAGTGCTACGGCAGGCAGACAGGAGCAGAGCAGGAACGATAGGCCAGGTATAGAAGGTCACCAGGGTGGGAAGCCGCAGGTGCCTAGCAACGGCCCAAACTGGGAAAAACAAGTATTGTAAGGTGGGACCTCGCCCCAGGCTTACCTTTCCTCCCCTAGCACAGCAATGGTATGCAGTTTGGACCCTTCCCTGGCCTTGCCTCCCTGTCAGGTGGTAGACTCCTGCACAGGAGGAGCAGGGGCCAAAGAATAACCCCAATAGGACTCCCATACCAGCCCTCGGACAAGCATTTCCTTAAGCATTAAGCACCCTGGACAATGGGCCCTGGCAAACATCAAATAATCCCAGGAACAAAGCCAGCCTCCGGTCTGTTGACCACAGAGACAGAGGTTTGATCAAACTACAGATAATGTTTAGGCCTCAGTTGTGTTTCAGCTCCTGGCCCAGCAAAGCAGCAAAACTAGACTAAGGGAACCAAGGCTAACATCAGGATCAGCTGCACTGATGCTAACCAATCAGTAGAGACCATGACCTGAAAGGACACACCTGAAAAAGCTGATGAATGTTCTCTTAAGATCTTCCCCTGAAATCCCCCCCCTCCCCTTAAATCCCTACATTTGGAAACCAGATAAAAACCCTCAAGATGAAGGATTCAATTCTCTATCTCTTCCTCTTCCTCTTCCTTTCCCTCTCCCTCCCCCCCCTCTCTCCAATGCCTTTCCTTCCCCCTTTCTTCCCTCAAGAAGCTTAACCTTGCTTCCTTTCTCCTAAGCTCCAACCCTCCCGCTCCTTTTTTTTTTCCCTCTAACTTTTTCCTGAGTCCACACAGCCCAGCTGGCTCACTTCTCCTACCTCTGTGACTTTCTAAATAAACTTTGTCTTATAATTAGAGCTCTTGCTTAGCTAAATCAAGGACCGAGGTCTAACTTTGCCAGTAATATCTGGTGCCATTCACCATTAACAGAAGGACTGTGATATTGTGTTAATAATGAGAAATATATATTTATTTAGTCTCCTTTTCTGTTTCTGGCACAGAGCAGCTCTTAAAAACCTTGGAATCACCCAAGCTATAAATATGCCTTTTGTTATGTTAATAACGTGGCTTTTGGAAAGTCCCTGGGTAGCCAGAGAAGGGGTCTGGCTGCCCGAAGAACCCAGCAAGAGGTTAGAAGGTGGAAACTGCTAGTCCCACTCCCCTGACTTTCTCTAGGTGGAACCTGAATCCCTCACCCAGGGCGAACAATCTAGTCAATCGTACCTGTGAAATGAAGTCTTTGTAAGAACATTAAAGGACAGGGTTCAGAGAGCTTCTGGGCTGGTGAACGTGTGGACGGGCTGGGAGAGTGGTATGCTCACAGAGAGCAAGAAATCCTTGTGTCCTACAGCAAACTGGCAGATGTAAGCAAATGTTTCCCTGAGTTCTGTGAGCCATTCTAGCATATTAATTGAACTCAAGGAGGGGTTGGTGGGAGCCTCTAATCTATAGCTGACCCGTCAGAAGCACAGGGTTTCAGTTGGCATTAACCTGTGGGATCTGGTGCTATCTTAGGAGTTGTCAAAACTGAATTAATTGCTTGGTGGTGTAGAGAATAAATACGCTTTGGAGGACCCTTCCTGGTGGCCCATCCACCTTTTTCAGCTGCCCTTTCCTCCCCCTCCTCCACCCACCTTCAGGAGTTTTCCAGGGAAGGTTTCTGGGCTGACTCACTCTCTCTGGACTACAGCTTTTGTTCTCGCTGCCAAGGCAATTCTGGTCCCTGTGATTGAGTAATTAATGATGTCATTATTTGCTGAAGGACGGCCTCTCCTGTGAGAATATAAGTTCTTTGAGAGAGTGGGACCATCCGTTGTAGTCAATGGTTGGCCCCTCACTGGTGTTCAGAAAATCACTGTTAGTGCACAAGGTGGGGGGACCCACACCTATCTTTTCCATCCTTGTAACCCCAGGACCCCATGCAGGGCCTGCTCAGAGGATCTGTGCTGAAGGCTTACCACTATGTTCAAGGCTCTTTAGACCCAATATCACCCTCTCGTTTAATCCTCACAATAACCCTCCACCTTACAGATTAGGAAATGGAGGCTCATGGAAGTTAACTCGCCCAAGGCCACACAGGCCGTGAGTGGCCATGCCACCGTCCGGTTCCATGTCCACAGTGAGTTGAATGGTGATCCCTTAACATGTCGTCCATGTCCTAATCCCCAGAACCTATGAGTGTAAATTTGTTGGGAAAAAAAGGTCTTTGCAGATGTAATGAAGGATCTCAAAATGAGGTCCTCCTGGATTAGAGTGTCTGCCAACCCATGAGGAACATTCTTAGAAGAAAGGGGAGAAGAGACACACTGAGAAGGCAGAGCTATGGAGGCCGAGGCCGAGATCTGAGTGATGCAGCTACAGGCCAGAGAATGTCAAGGACTGAAGGCAGCCACCAGCCGCGAGGAGAGAGGCACGGGGCGGATTCTCCCTCTGTTTCCTGATGGAACCAACCCTGCCCACACCTGCCTTCAGACTTCTGGCCTCCAGGACCATGTGGGAATGGATTTCTGTTGTTTGAGGCCACCTCGTTTATGGCAATTTGTTATGGCAGGCCTAGGACATAAGTATAGATCCCAGACCATCTGGCCAGGGGTCTGGTGCCTACTCGCCAGGCCTGGGAGCCAGGGGTCACAAGAGTCCCCAGCTGTGTGACTGTGGCCTGGTCACGTCCCTTCTCTGGGTCTGCTTGCTCTGCAGTATATCAAGCACTGGAAACACCAATGTCCCTCCAACTCCGGCATTCTACAACGCCCAAGAAAAAGCAGGAGCCAGGCAAGCGGGGCTATGTTGGGATTTTCAAATTTATTCCAACATGCTGTGTGTGTGTTTTTTTTTAAAAAATATCCTCAGGCTGAACACCCAGCCAGAGCTGTAATAAAGGCAATTATTATACTTGTAAAAACTCCTCATTCACAGTACAGATGTAATTTACAACAAAGGTCACACACATCAATACTGAGCGGTTTTTTCCTTTTGTACATCAGACTCTGTGCTTTAGATCTGCATGGATTTTTTTTTGTTGAGTTTTTTTTTTTTCTTCTTTTGCACTGATATATATATACCATACCGACATTGCAAGATGCAAGTGTAGAAACTGGAGATTAAATGAAATTACAGGCAAAACTACCCCATCCCAGTGTGGCCGCTGTACATATCTACAGTACGATTTTTGGAATGTATTGCCATTTAAGAACATAGAAACTCTCTACAGACAATTTCACAGACAGAATACACACACCTTTTAGGAAGAAAAAGAAAAAGGCCAATATTTATCTTACAGAGAGTGTGTATCTTACATTTGCCTACATTTCCTTTTTCGGTTTCTTTTCTTTTTTTTAACACTTAAGTTTAGTAAAGTGATCGTAAGTGCCGAAGCAGTTTTCTAATGGAAAGTGGACGGGATTCACGACACACAAGCAAATTTGTGTGGCACCGGCCCCCACCCTGGGTAGCTCCCTCCCCTTGGACAAGGCTGCAGATCGGTCCCCAAGGATGGCCGCCCAGGCAGGACTTTCACTAAAGGAGGATTTGTCTGAAGAAGGGACCAGTGAGCAACTCGGCTCAGAAATATTACTTATTCCACTTCCAAAGAGCCAGCTGGAATCGAGTTCTCTCAGCCTTTTTCCCACAGAGGGAGGCAGGGGAACGTGTGGGTCTGGAAACTGGGGGTGAGGGAGGTGGGAGAGGGGGCAGTCCACCACCATCGGGTTCCAGGAGGGTCTCAGCGGGTGGGGCCAGGGTGCCAGCAGCAGGTGGGGCACCTGGGGAAAGACGCCTCAGAGAGGAACAGGGTGAGTATCCAGAATGGCCTGGAGCTTGCTGAGGGTGAAGGGTGTCCTGAAGGGCGAGCCTGGGAGCGAGCGTTGTCTCTGAGACCTCAGCAGGTTGCTCCTCTCCCATGCCCACCCCAAGGACCAGAGCAGGCCTGGGCCAAGGAGCACATAATAGGCTGAGTTGCTCTCTAGTCCCTTCTCCCGTACCAACCAGTCAGTACAGCTTTCTCCACGGACCCCCTTACCCTGGGCAATGGTGTCCCAGGAGAACAGGAAACTCAGAAGTGGTTGGGAGCAGGGTCGGGGGCTGGGAATGGCACGGAGCAAGTCTTCTACCAACGATGAAGGCGTGCGAGTGGGCTGGGGCCCTGTGCTCGGGAAGTAAGAGTAGAGTCAGGCAGGGGGTGGCGAGAGCTATGTCCAGGGACATCGCACCCCGACGGGTGGCATCGATTCTGCCCCTCTGAGCACCCAAGTGGGGCAGCAGCCCCTTGGCCAGATTTTGTTTGTGCTACTGTGTCCCTGCCATTGAGGGGCGGGCCTCCAGTGACTCCTGGTCTTCGTCCCCCTACCTGTGCCTGTGGCCCGAGTGAGCATGAGGACTCTGTCCTGCGGGCCACACCGTCCCTGCCTGCACTGAACCTCCCAGGAAGGAAGCCTGGGTGGGTTGAGGACAGGGGGAATGAGGACCAGGAGAGCTGGGCGCGCAGAGCGGGTAGAGGAGCGTGGCCAGCCCCGAGGTCAGGGGTGAGTCCTGCAGAGCACCCAGTCTGCTGCTCTGTGGGTCTGGAGCTGGAAGATTGTGCCCAGAGAGGTTTCCAACCTGGGCTGAAGCACTGCCCTTTATCCAGCTCCCAGGCCTCAGCGCTTGGAGTCGCTAGTCCCTGGGCAGCTGCAGGGATAGGACTGAAAGGCGAGAGTGAGGAAAGCCGTGGGCTGGGCCGTGGCTGAGTGGGGCCTGGCTTCCTTCCCACTTCCTGCCAGCACACGCCGGTGCCAATATGGTCGGAGCCCAGCTTGCTGGCTTCTCCCAGGATGGATGAGAGTCCCGAACTGGGGGTCAGGCAGCCGAGAACTGCTCGCTCACCTATGCCCCAGTCCCTTGGAGCCCAGCAGCTCATAGGGGTTTCCCTTTGTGACTTTGCTCTGAGTGAGGTCAAAGCAAAAGGAACTGGTGGGTGTGGGTGGCAGCTGGGCCAGTGACTGGCTTGTGCCCTCAGCAGGGGTCCAGCAAGGAAGGGCCCTGAACCGGGGGAAGAGGAATTAGGGCTGAGTTTGGGGAGCTCGCAGAGGTGCCTGGACCCTGCCCATCGCATGGCGTCCACCTGAACAGCCCTGGAGCCTCTGTGGGGACAGGACTCCTTCTGCCTGGCTGCGGATGGGGACTGGCAGGATGGGCCCCCAGCACCCAGCCTGGGGGCCACGTGCTTTCTCCCCCTTGTAGAAACTAGGGAATAATTTTGGAGAGTTGGGGGGTGGGGGGAAGTCACCACTTCCAGAGCGGGGTAAGCATGTTAGAGTTCCAATTCCATATTTCAACCTGGGATTTAACGTCCGGTCATGCTATTTTCCTTACAAAGTAGGATTTTTGCCCCAGCAGATGCAGGGCAGCTTCTGGGAGGGGGAACTGGGGATGAGGACGGAGGCGCTGGCTAGAACCCATGGTTTTGGAGAAGAATTCGAACGACTTAGGACAATGGGCCCCCTTCCCCACCCAGGTCGGGGAAATATCAAACAGCAGCCTCGCTTTCTAGATGTTCGTATATATAGCATTTTTTCAAAAGAGGGATTTAAGCCAACAAACAGGACTGGGCAGTTCCTACCAGTCTTGGTTTGTGTACTTCCTGAGGGTAATGGAGTCTGACAGTGTGTGTGTGTCTGTGTGTGTGTGTATGTGTGTGTATGTGTGTGGAGGGGGGGTGGGGGATGGGGGGGCCTGGACGGGGAACCAGTCCTGCAAACTCCCAGTCCCCAACGCCGGTAAAGCCCAGCCCGGGAGGAAAAAGGCCCTTTGTCTTCCAGAGACGAAATGTGAAAGGAAACCCCAGCCCCAGGCTCTGGAATGGCAAGGCTCTGCACCTTGGATCTTGGCCCTGAGGGGCTGGGCCCTGCCACCCCAGCCTTGTGGGACTTTCTAGAACAAGGAAGGCAGCCTGTGGCAGGGCCACCAGACAAGGCCTAGGTCAGGTGCTGGGGACCAGGAATGGATGGATGGAGCTCCTTCCCACCTGGAACCTGGGGGCAGGGGCAGGGATGTCCCATCGGGGAGCCCTGGGGGAACCAGCCAGCTCCTTCCTACCTGCTCCCCGCAATTATTTTGTGTGGAAATCCTAGGACGAGAAAGTGGGTGATTTCTGGGCTTGAGCGTGGAGTCTCCCTGGCCATGTTTGTGCCTCGCTGCCTGGGGCCACTGGCTGGGGTGGGATAAAGTGGCAATAAATAGCACATACACATCTGTACATAGGAGTGCTTGCTTTTACATTTAATGATATATTTTTTTTTAAGTTTTTTTTCCCCCCTCCCTCAGTGCATCCCCTTTACCTCAGCAAATGACTGCCTCTTGCCAGCCTTGGGGGGGTGGCTGCTGACCCCCTCGGTGGAGGGTGAGGCCCCGACCTACACCCTTGCTCAAGAAATGCACAAAATATTCACAGCCTCAGACGCCTCGTGTTGTTTATGTGTGTGTATGTTTTGTTTGTTTCTTTTCAAGCAACAAAAGGAATAGAAAAAGGCACAGGTCACTGCACACGTGGGAAGATACAACCAAGGGGGCTGAGCAGGAGCTGCGTGGACACACGGACAGATGGGGGAGGGAGCCCAGGTGAGCAAGATGACTCGAGGAAGCTGCTGGAAGTGTCTGTTGCCCAACCGGAGGCCAGATGCTGACGCTGTCGGAGAGAGGCTAAGTGCTCGGAGGACCCCTGTCGGTGGGCTGGTGTGGAGGTGCCCCGGGGCCCCCATCTTCTGAGGGCTCAGGGGAGCCCCGACTGGTCCTGGGTTCCCCAGAGAAGTTCCTCCTGCGGGCTGGTTCTCGGGTGGAGGCCTCCGCCAGGCAGCCCACGGAGCCGCTGCAGTCCGGAGGCGAAGGGTTGGAGGCCGGGGGGTTGGCCAGCGTGTGCTGGGGGGGCCGGGGCGAGGCCTCGGGCGGGGTGTGGGGGCTGTGCATGGGCGCGGACTCTGCAGACATAGCCGCACGGGACTCCCAGTCGGGAGGTCTGCCCAGGCCTCCGCTCGTCCTCCCCGTCTCCTCGGGGCAGCCCCTGCCCTCCAGCTCCGAGGATAGTGTGAACTTGGAGACCTTCGCCACCGGGGACACGGAGGCTGAGGAGCTCTCAGTCGGACTCCAGCGGCTTCGCTCCTGGGCCTCCCGGGCTCCTGTCAGGTCGCTGCCACCCCAGGAGAAGCCACTGACCCAGGCCTTGGTGGGCCCTGGCAGCAGGGTGGAGTGGGCCCCGGGCCGGGCCTGCACCATCTGGATCCCACCGATGGGGATCAGGGGGCACGGGGTGCGGGCCAAGCGCTGTGAGTGCAGAGGGAGGTGGCTGAAGATGTTCTCTGTCCCGGCCGGCACGTGGCTGTGGAAGTCGTGGGGGGCGGAGAAGGGTCGGGAGGAGACCGGATGAGCAGGGCCAGGTGAGCAGGAGGGACTCCGGGACTCAGCCTTCTGCTGGGGTGAGAAAACAGGACAAGGTAAGGCCAGGTTACCCGCCAGGCACATGGACACCCCAAGGCCTAGAAGAGGCGGGGGC
>PVJN01053042.1:0-13874 GCA_004026805.1 Lasiurus borealis | reverse complement strand
AGTAATTCAAACAGCTCTCCACCCCCCTCCCCCAATATAAAATGGTCATGTAACAAAGAAACGAGGCTCTCAGCCTCTGCTCTGTTTTCGGAGTATGTTGTGAGCCCCAGCATGCTGGTCTGAATAAACCCCTTTGTTTTTATATGAGATCGTCTCTTGGTGCTCTGTAAGTGCGGCTTGCGTTCCGGGCTTAACAATAATTTAGACATCTCTAGGTATTTACATGTAGTTTTGATACTCAGTGGATGAGTCACAGAAATTATTTTATTCCTAGCATGCTTTCTTTGTATTATACACTTACTTCTTTGCTACTTTTATACCAGTCCACCTCTTGACTACTTCCATCAATAAATATGAGCACCATGACTGCCAAGCTATATTAGTCAATGCTGACTATAGACAGAAACATTAATCTACTGTGGGAAAAAATATGGGAAATATTTTATAAACACATTTATATAACTATATAATGATAGAATAGTTGTCATTTTCTAAGTGTCCCTATGTGTCAGACTCTTCAGATATATTTTTTCTAGTTTCAACAAATGTTCAAACTTGTTATCTTCATTTTAGAGTTTAAAAACTGGAAATTCAGAAAGGTATGTTAACTTGCACCAAACTGTTTTCTGCGGGGAGTACTCTGTTTCCTCCTGTTGCCAGTAGAAGTGGGTTTCCTGTGATGTCACAAGAAATGGAATTTTCTGAGTCTCACATGATTGAATGAGTGATATTTTTTGTGTGGAATTACAAGCCTGCATTTCTAAGGTCCCATCTCCCTCCATACCGCCAAGGAAAACGTCCAGCTGTATCTTCAGCACAGCTAGGATAAAAGCCTTGCCCAGTTTCCACTTCATATTTACACATCCCAGCTCAGCATCAGGTTAGCTTAGATTGTATTTTCAGCAGCAGTTCATTATTCATGGGGTTATTTGACTTCTAGGGCCACATGGCTATGACAGAAACACAGATGTGAGCAAGTAAGTAGGAGCAAAGCCAGAGGAATAAGAGAAAGAAAATCCCTTTGCCCACAGTTTATGTATTCCTAAATTTTCCCAGGCATGTATTACCTCTGATCCCCTATCCAATGATCTTTTGTCCCAGGTTAGATTGACAGGGAAGCACCTTTCCTACATCACCATGATTTCACTGGGCATGCACACATCTTCCCCTTTCTTGGACCTCTTCCCCCAGTGATTTACAGAAAATGGATTGATGATTCCCTGGGGAATGCAAAGTGAAGCTGCCCAAATGACCATGTCTATAATGTCAGGTCTTTCCTTTGCTTTATTTCTATTATTAATAACTAGCTGATAACTGTAGAGAGTGCCTGGGAAGGTACATGGACATTTATTTAATTATTGTCAGCTAAATCCAGTGGTGCCTGCAAAGCCTTGCCCTGGAAACACTTATTGCCAAAAGGCAAGAGTGCTGTGGCCTTGACCTTCAGCCCAGGTGCCAGGGGGTGGGTTTTGTTATTTAAATCCAGTCATGTACCAGGAAAGAATAGGACTCAGACCCACACAATAATGCAAATAATCTCCTTTGTTTTTACTTTTAGTAAATCTTCCTGATTTTTGGGATATTAGCTCTGGGTCATGTTCCTGTCCCTGTCCATGTCAGAGGACAGTGGTGCCACCTAGCCCCAGATTTTTCCTTCTATCTCTGTGTCTATCTCTCTCTTTCATTTTTTTCAATCCCCAGCCATCCCTAGTCAGGAACTGGACCACTCTCTAGTTGTGCTGGACACAGAGAAATATTTACAAACAACCATGATAACAAAACCACTTGATGACTGAGTAGAGCTGTATTTTGGTCCCAGTTTTGTCTACCTGAACTCCTAATATTAGTATATGCCAGGCACTGTGTAAGATACTTCACATGCAGTATCTCATTTAATCCTCACAATGATCCTAGCTGTTAAAAAGAGAACTCTCATTCCTAACTGCTCAAATTTCTGTAAAGGGGAATTAGAAGTACAAGAAGGACAATTCCTATCCATCACCATTTCTGCCTAAGGGAGGGGAGACATTTCTGCTTGACAAGATGGAAACAATGGACCAGGCAAGTGTGAATTATTCACTTATTAATTTTCAGTCTTTTTTAATTCCTAGCACAACCATTAGGAAAATCTTGTGGAGAAATTTGCCCTTGAGGGGGAGGATTATATTTGCTTAGTTCTTTCTATGATTGTCTGGTTGTGAAAGCTTAATTCAAGTTGGAGGTATAAAAAATATCAGAATTAATCTTAGATTTGAATTAACTATTAATTATGAGTTTGACATTTTGATCTTTCTTTGCCGGACTCAAAGAGTGATTCCTAACTGAGAATATGAAAGCAGCAATGGTGTTTAATCCTAAAACCCCAACTCTTGATACTCTTATTAGTCCCATTTTCTAGAGGTAGTAACTGAGGCTCAGAGAGGTAAAGTATTGTGCCAAGTATAAGGTAACTAATAAATGTAAGAATAGGACTTGAATTTGTCTCTCTAGCTCTAAAGCCTTCACTCTTTCAAATGTACTTTGAATCAATTACATTTACACACCCCACAATTATTATAGGTAATCAAGGGTTGTAACCATTCATTGAATCTGAAGTTTAAATATGAAGAAGGAAAAGGAACAGTGCAACAACAACAAATGAAAAATAATTGGTTAGTTTTCATTTTTATATAAAACCTATATAAGCTGAATATCAGAGAGGATTCATAGAAGGTAGATGGAGTTTGGAAGAGAGATGGTATGGAAACAAAAGCATAAATAGAATTCAAGGCAAATTTCTCATTAGTGAAGGCACAGTGTTCCACTGCAAAAAGGCCAATTCTGAGGCAGAATGAATGAGAATATATTATTTCTGTAAAACAGGTAATGCAGAAAATATCATTTTGCTACACATGAGCTGTTGGTTAACATATTTATAAGTAATTAGATGACTATGATTATTTGGATAGACTCACCACTTCCAAATCTTGCTTTTAAAACTCAAAACACACACACACACACACACACACACACACACACACACACACACAGGAACACTTATTTTTATAGCTATAAAAGGATACCAAATGCCTCCTAATGCAGTTATTTATGGTAGAGGAAGTGAGGAGAGAGAGCCTATAGGAAGAATGTAACTTCTACTTAGCAAGAGCTACACAGAGGACAGTCCAATCAAAAAGTAGCACACAACAGTACCACTGTTGTCCCTAATGAAACTCCCCAGGATGAATAGCTATGCTCTTTCAAGGTAGATAGGCTTATTTCCTCCTTGCTGATAGTCAGACCCTGAAGAATATACTGCTAATAAAGTTCTGAGCTCTAAGTAGAGATTTGGTATCATCCTCAAATAATTACTGTACAGCCATTTTCCCACTGTACCAATTACAAAAGATGCAAGGTTTGCTACCAAGATGCTGGCTTTTGCTGACCAGAGGTGAGATCTATGTAGATTGCCTTTTACTTTTACTCACCTGTTATGCAGCATAACAATAATCTAATGTAGATCTGAGATAAATATAGATCACTGATAATATGATTCCTTTAGAGAAAACAGTCAAGAATGTAAATGCATAATTCCACCAAGAAATTTTTGCTGCCTTTGAGGTAATTTAGAAAGCTACAAACAGAATTAATCTATTTTAGCAGTTTCCTTTGTAGCAACTATGGATGCAGAGGATGCCTGCATCTGTGAAGATGTGAAGTAGGGATATGGGACTTAACCCACAAAGATCCGGGCTGCATTTGAGACTTTCATGTTCACAACCATGCATTTTTACACACATTTAAAAATGTAAGTTGATATATGTGCAGCGAGCTTGTACTTTTATCTATAGACCATACATCTTATATTTCCCCAAATGTCCCAAATACCTTTCTTTTCACTTTTAAGGCCTTTATGTAAGGCATTTTAATTAGTGCAGAGCATAGTGTAAATCCAGTTCCAGATTCTTATTTCGCTTTTGAATCTATAATATCTGTACATTAATTGTTCAGAAAACTCATTAAAAAGTTACATAAAAAATTAGCTAGATATGTGTACATATTTGCCAATTTGTATATGTAATTTTTTTTAGGGAAGTGAAGTAGGAAAATATGTAGTCAATCAACATAATTCTCTCTAAGCAAGGCTCTGTGAGCACACAGAATTTTTGGAGAGTCCCTAATGACAGCAATATAGTCACTTTAAACAAAAATAATGGTCTTCCTAGGGGGCAAGTTTTCCCATAGTTAAATTGTCTACAGACTAATTTAACTTGTCCCAGGCTTCTGGATAATAGAATTCCTTATACTTCAGAAAAGGGTGTCATCTTGATGTAGTAGATGCCGACAGTAAGGTTTGGAGCCAGGATCACTAAAATTTAAATAGTTCCATTTGACAGAGCCTGATTTGTTTAATTGGCCTGGGAGGTGCCCAGTGAACTGCATGGATGCTAGAGCTGGAAAGCTCTAGAAAATTTTTATCAAAGATATAATCTTCCTGTAATAGTTAAATAGTATCACTGTCTTAATTTCTTTATTTTCATGCATGGGGCCATGAAAAATGAGACAAGACATTAATTTATGTAATATAAATAGAGATTCAGAAATAATGGATTAATTACCTACTATATAATTTCCTTCCCTCATTCTCAATTTCAAAGCAGCAGCAACAACAACAAATGGCCAAGGAAACTATAAGTTAATTAGAAGTCAGAAATATTTTTCTGAAGACTCTTGTTAATGCATGGGTACATCAAAATATCTCAGAACAACCCATACTACCTAATATCATTAGTAGATCAAGAAACTGGAAGCATTCTTCAAGGCACATAATTAACTTATCTGAAAGAAACAGCATTGTATTATCTTTCCTGTGGAAAAATTAATAAAGTGAAAACTCACTAAAATAAAGTCAGGAAGCCAGAAGGGGGAACTCTCATGCTCTACTATTCATCTTCAAATATCCCCAACAAGAAAAGATGTACCTTGCAGCTCTATCTACTAGGAAGATATATTCTACTTTGCTTTCCCAGCATAGGGAAGATTTTCTCTTTGATTGAAAATAGCTCAATCAATGAGAGGCTGTCACAATTAAAAACTACTACATTTCAAACTCCCAGTCTCCTCTAATGGACTCTTTTTTATTTTGTTTTGTTTTTCTTTTATTTATTTATATTTCTATTTTTATTAATGTATCACATGTGTACATATCTTCCCATTGTTCCTCCCACCCCACACCCATGCATGCCCTCACCCCCCAGTATTTTGCGTCCATTGGTTATGCTTATATGCATGTATACAAGTCCTTTGGTTGTCTTATCTACCCCACCTCTCCCTAACCTTCCCACGGTAATTTGACAGTCTATTTGATACTTTACTGCCTCTATATCTATCTTTTTGTTCATCAGTTTATAATATTCTTTATTATCTATAAATGAGTGAGATCATGTGGTATTTTTGTTTCATTGACTGGCTTATTTCACTTAGCATAAGGCTCTCCAGTTTCATCCAAGTTGCTGCAAATAGTAACAATTTCTTCTTTTTAATGGCAGCATAGAATTCCATTGTGTAGATGTACCACAGTTTTCTGATCCACTCATCTGCTGATGGGCACCTAGGCTGTTTCCAAATTGTAGCTATTATAAATTGTGCTGCTATGAACATAGGGGTACATAAATTCTTTCTGATTGGTGTTTCTAATTTCTTAGGATATATTCCTAAGAGTGGTATTGCTGGGTCAAATGGGAGATCCATTTTTAGTTTTTTGAGGAAATTCTATACTGTTCTCCACAGTGGCTGCACCAGTCTGCATTCCCACCAACAGTGCACACGGGTTCCTTTTTCTCCACATCCTGGCCTACACTTGTCCTTTGTTGATTTGTTGATGATTGCTATTCTGACAGGTGTAAGATGGTATTGCATTGTTGTTTTGATTTTCATCTCTCGGATAATTAGTGACTTTGAACATGTTTGCATGTGTCTCTTGGCCTTCCTTCTGTCTTCTTTTGAAAAGATTCTATTTAGGTCTGTTGCCCATTTTTTTAGTGGGTCATTTATCTTCCTTTTATTAAGTTGTATAAGTTGGCTGTAGATGTTGGAGATTAAACCTTTAGTATTGATAACATTTGCAAATATATTCCCCCATACAGTGGGCTTTCTTGTTGTTTTGTTGATCGTTTCTTTTGCTGTGAAAAAGATTTTTATTTTGATATAATCCCATTTGTTGTTTTCTCTTTAGCTTCCTCTAATGGACTCTTTGTAATATCACCTCCTAACTAGCCCCTTTCCTCTTTAAGAGAATGATCCTCTTCTTGGATCTTTAGGCTTACCTATGGTTTCACTTTAGCTTGAATATCTTGAGTTACAATTCTTTGTTGTTCCTGAATAAACCCATTTTTCTTGGTAAAATAACCTACTTTTTAGGTCAATGCATACAAAAGAACAATATTTCATAGTTCTTGGTGTTTATAAGGAACTAAGTCAAGAATGTAAAATAGATTCTACAGACCTTGCATCTTACAATACAGTGAATAGGCAAGAAATAGCCACTGTTTTTGTCCTCTAGACTTCAAACTTCTAGGAGTTTTAAGGGTCATTAACAGATTAACTTGGGCAAAAATTGATTCAAACTTCACAAGAAAAGAGGACACTATCTGATCTGCAACCTAGACATTCCCCATAATATTTACTTTAGAAAGGTTGTTTGCAACTAATAGAGAAAACACATAGAAATATATGGACAATATTGTCAATCATTTATAAAAACTACTGTGATCAAGAGTAAAGTGAATGATTAAAAATATTTAAATTTCTGCCATTTTTGTTACATATTTGAATACTTTTAAATAGAAATATTATCTGTACTGCAGTTCTTTTGCTTAAGCTACTGTAATTATATGTATCAAAGAATAACATGCAAAGAAACATTTTGACTTCTCTCTCTCTTTACACACACACACACACACACACACACACACACACACACACACACATACAGTATATATAGTTGATTTCAAAGAGGGAGGAAGAAAGAGATAGAAACATGAATGATGAGAGAGAATCATTAATCTGCTGCCTCTTGCACACCACCTACTGGGGATGAAGCCTACAACCCTGGCATATGCCCTGACTGGGAATCAAACCCTTACTTCCTGGTGCCATAGTTCGACACTCAACCACTGAGCAATACCAGCCAGACTATATTTTTAAGACAAGTTACTTAGCATTTTTACTTTTCAGATTGCAATTTATATTCGGAATGAGTCTTTCACCTTCTGTTTCTTTATTGCAGGATAGTGAATTTGTTTCTAAAGTAAAATTGCATTCATTTGAGCCAATGATGCCTTGTAGCCAGTCCCTGCCAAATTCAATTTTCTCAGGAACTGCTGAGCCTTTGGCCTGTACCTAGAGATGTTTATCATGAAAGGAGTTTAATGCATGATTATTGTATTAACAGTCTAGTGGAAATGCTGATGCTGACTTCAGAATTATATTCAGAGAGGACTGGATTCTTCCAGAACTAAATACTGGCCTATCCAAAATTGTTAACAGAGGAATATGTGCTTAAAAATATAAGTTGCTTCCCCAAAGTCTATTCTTCCTAACAGAAATTATATTTCTCAGGCTCCCTTGCTAATAGGGGTGGACAATCATTAGTAAGCAGACATTCTTGTGACAGGCCTCTGGGAAAGCTCTTAAGGTTGTTGACTTGGCTGGATACAATGGAAAGAATCCTGAAGTGAGGCTCCTGAAACATTAGTACAGATTTGGTTACTAATTTGCTGTGTGAACTTGGTGAGTCACTTTCCCTCTGCACTTCCATCTTCTACATAGAATCAGAGAGTTGAACTGCATATACTCTGAGGACCTTTCCAAATTTAGGACCCTCTGCTTTCTGTCCCACTTGGCAAGTCCCAAGGAGATAAAAACAGAGACATAAAACGGATGTGTTCAATTTACAAGATGTAACTTCACTATTTCCTTTTTCTTTACACTCAGTAAAGTTAAAATCACTCACTATGAGTTTACAGTGTTTAGATAGTTTTACATTGGTATATTGTTTATAGTACATACGCTCACTTTTAACAACTTTATTGAGATATAATTTACTTGCAATACATCTACTTATATAAAATATAAAATTTTGTGGTTTTCATTATATTCACATAATTGTGCATCCATAAGCACTACCTAATTTTAGAATATTTTTTATCTCCTCAAAAAGTAAAACCACACCTGTTGGTAGTCACTCCTCATTCCTACCACTTTCCATCCACTGGCAACCACTAATTTACTTTCTGTCTCTATGGATTTGACTATTTTGGACATTTCTAATTAAATAGACTCATACAGTGTGTAGTCTTTCGATTATTTAATTTATCACAATGTTTTAAGGCTTACTTTTGCTGTAACATGAATAAATAATGTATTATTTTTATTGTTTAATAATATTCCATGGTATGGCTATACAACATTTGCTTAGCCATTCATCAGATGATGGACATGTGAGTAATTTCTACTTTTTGCCAATTATGAATGATATTACTATGGACATTTGTATAAGATTCATTTTAACAGGATTATGCTTATATGTCAGGTAATGTTCTCAATGAATAAGGCAGATATAGTTCTTGAACTTATGGATCTTATAGTCTGATATGGAGGAAAAATATGAACAAATAATGAAATGGCTGCTAAGTGGGGAAAAATAAAATTTAGGACTCTATGGAATGTAAAATAGGTAGACTAACTTAGCCTGGGGTCAAGAGTTAGTCAGGAAAGACATCATAATAGATGTGATATTTAAACTAATGCCTGAAATGTGAGGAGAGGAGAGAGAAAAAGCATGGATGAAGATTCCAGACAGGAATCCCATTAGATTTGTAGAGTGATAAAGGGAGAGAAAATGGGAGAATGATACTGGATAAAGTTGGAGAAGTGGATATGGGCCAGATCATGCAGGACCTTAGAGAGTATGGTAGTAATTTGGAGGCCTTATTATATGGACAATGTATACTTAATAAGGAGTTTTAAACAGGGAAATTAAAATATCCAATTTATATTTGTAAAAGATCATTGGGATGTGGGGTGGGAAAGAGTGGATATGCCAGATTCAGTTAAGAGAATGTTTCTGAGAGGCTTAGACTAGAGTGGTGGCAGAAAAGATTCAGAGACTAAGATAGCCTGGCTGGTGAGGTTTAGGGGTCGAGCATTGACCTATGAATCAGGAGATCACAGTTCAATTCCCTGTCAGAATACATACCCAGATTGCGGCACAATCCCAGTGTGTGGCATGCAGAAGACAATCAATGATTCTCTTTCATCACCGATATTTCTATTTCTCTCTCCTTCTCCCTGTCTCTCTGAAGTTAATCCTCTCTTTTATATATTTAAAAGAGACAAACATGTACAAAATACATTTTTGTGTAAAATAATAGAATTTGCTGATGGGTTAGACTACTCATAAGAACAAAGGAGGGTATAGTATTTAACCTTGGGGACTTAATTTTAGATTAATAGATGAGGGACTCAAAATAGAGACCAAAGAAGAGAAACTATAGAGGAAACCAGGAAAGTGTGCCACAGAAGCCCAAGGAAGATGTATTAAGAAATAGAGAGAGGAAAGCTATGGAGAATATTGCTGAAAAGTCACAGATAATTAGGAGCCAGAGTTATTACTATATTTATTGAAAGTAAAGTCAATGAAAAACTTAGCAAAAGACAATTTTGATGATATAGTAGGGGATGGAAGAATGAGAAGCCTATTATGGTTTCTGGTGTTTTTCTAAATGTTCTCAAAGTGAATTAGTTCATTAAAAGCAGAGTCTCTTGTATCTTTTATTGAATGAATGAAAAGACTGAATAACTGAGTAATTCTTGAATCTAGCTGCTTTTCCATTTTCTAGTTAATTTTATATTCCCAGCAACACAGTCATTAAGTGATTTACCCAATGTCACTCAATTGGCCAATGGAAAAGCCCTGACTCAAACTCAACTTTTCTAATTTTAAGTCTGGAGCATTTCCCAAAGCCTCATAGTTGAATTTTAATTTATATCCTTCTCAAGATACCGATTAAAAGAAAGTACTCTATAAATGTTTTTGTGAATGGTTTTCCATTAAGATACTGTGTTAAATGTAAGATTAAGACATGAACTTTTACAGCTGGTCCTAAAATAGAGAGCTTAACAGCATTTGGTCTTTAACATTCTGTATACTGAATAGCTAAGTGATGAAGAGGAAATAAATGGTGGTAAATAATGACTGTTGTTGGAAATGCTTACTGAGAAAAGAAATGGAATGATATTTAGTTTGTATGTTCTTACACTGAGCAGTCCACAAGGGCATGGGATGTATCTAATGCATCTCCCATGTGCCTACCATAGTGATTGGACAATTGGTAAGACACAATAAATGTATATTGAAACATAAGGAAGCAAATTTTAATTTTCTGATCTTTCTTCCCACATAATAATAATTATTATTATTTATGATTATACCAGATATTGTTCTAGGATATTTGATCATATAATCTCATTTAGTATTTTTTTTAAATCCTAGGTTGTAAGTACTATTATTAATCTCATTTAATAGATGGGGCTTCTGAGGCTCAGAAAGGTAAAGTTATTCCTCTATGTGTATAAAGGTAGGAGATGGAAGTGCCAGGCTTCAAACACAGGTAATGATTCCCAAGTCCAAGTTCTTAACTATGAATTCTTTCTCTCATCTGAACTTCACTCTTCTATATCACATTCCTCATACTTTTCTAGGTGACAGGTACTCTGATAAATGAACCAGTGGCAAATGGTTAATGCAATTACATTTTTATATTACCTGTCCAGTTATTCTTAGATTTCCAAATTTAATAATTTTAAAGAGGAAATGATGGAGCTTTCATTCTTGGAGTTCCATGAAATCCACACCAAATTAGAGGCTGCTTACTATATTTACACTGGTCAAACTTCAGTGAGCTCTTTCTACTTAGCTGCCTTTATACTATGTACATTTATTTTGAGGTATTTTTTACCACCTCTCTTCCACAAACTTGCTATGGATTTATTTTGAGGACTACAAAGCTGAGGATCTATTTTCAAAGTGAGAAGACCTTAGATTTGATTTTGTTTAGGCCATTTCCTCCATCCTCAACAGGAAATATGGAGTCGTAGGCTGCTCAGATATATAACATTGCCATGTACATTCCTTTAGGTTCAAGATGCTGAGAGTACTAGGAGCCTTTAATATTTGTTCCAACATTCAGAAAGCAACCCTTTCTGTGAGGAAAAAAAATGAAAGTCACTGCGACAAGAGAGGAGATAACATGGTTGAGTTAAAGAAAACTGAACTGGAAGTCAAGAGCCCTCGTTTTGTCCTTACCTCTTTAAAGTGAGATTGCATAAACCTTGAACAACTAACTTTCCCTTTATAGTTCTATTTCTTCCTCTGTACTAAAACTAAACTAATGAGCCAAAATAGGAGTGAATTGAGTCAGAAATATACTATCTGGCATTCTTCTATAATGCAGGTAGAGTCTGAACAGCCCACACAGCCCAAGGCAAAGACCCTAGTGTAGAGAAAAGAGCTGAAGCTTTGAAAGCAGATGTGAAAATTAACTCTGGACTCTGTCACCTACCTGGCTGTGTAACCTTGAATGAATCATGTCATCTCTCTGATCATCAGATTCTTCATGTATTCTAGTAAAAAAGGATTACCAATAGTACTGACATCATATAATTATTGTGATGATTCAACAACATATTCCATATAGGGAATCTAGCACACTGCCTTAAAGATACTAGTAGTAAACAATAAAAAAACATTATCATAGTTATATTAGTAGTAGTATATTGAAGTTTGATTCTAAAGTCCATATTCATTCCAGAGCCTCATATCCTTATCAATAATATAGGTATAATAATTTTTATACTTCCAATATAACAGGGCTAAAATAAAGACAATAAAATTTCATCCATTCAATCACTCCCAATATAATTATTAAAGGTCATAAGACCCTGAAGATATATAGCTGTGAACAATACAGGCAAAGTCCTCATTTTCATGGAGCTTGGAGTATAGTTGGGGGAAACAGAAAATAAATATTTAAATAACAAATTAAGATAATATCAAGTAGTGAAAAGTGCTAGGAAGTGGTAGGATCCATCCTTGCTTGAAATAAGAAGATGAAATCACCTTGTATAGTATCTGTTTCATGATAAACATTCAATAGAAGTTATCATACTTTTTGTTATATTTATATCCTTGCATGTTTGTCTATTTTGGCCACAGAGATATGAATTCCAGAAGAATGAATCACATGTTTCATTCACCAGTGTTAAATAAGACCTCGATAGAGCCCAAAGTGACTAGTCAATAAATGTTTGTTAAAAACACACATGTGCACATATACACACACATTCATTAATAAATACATAGATGCAGGAGAAAGCCCATAACTAGAAATGACATGGTGAAATTTTAGAACATTAAAGTAAAGCAAGATTCAACTGACTTCCAAGAAGAAAAAAATTATTTACAAAGGTGCGAGAATTCTAAAAGTAGCAAACTCATTAGCAACACCAAAGCAATGTAATAAAACTTAGGAAACCTGTATAAAATAAATACTAAATCACATACATAATCTGATATCTGGTAAATATTATTTATAGACATTTCAATAGTTTCATTTTACTATATGAAATAAATATTGAACATTTTGTTTTAAAAATGTTGCTAAAAAAGACAGTAATCAGATGTAACAATGCTTTTCTGTATAAAGAAAATATATTGATTTTAATTTAAATTCTTTATTGTTGAAAATAATACATTTGTCTCCTTTTTCTTTCATTGACCTCTCCGTGCCTACTCCCACCTCCCAGCACATGCCCTCACCCCCCACTACTGTCTGCACCCATTGTGTTATGCTTATATGCATGCATACAAGTCTTTTAGTTGATCTCTTACCGCCCCCCTCCCATGTCTTCCCTCTGAGGTTTGATGGTCTATTCAATGCTTCGCTCTCTCTGGATTTGTTTTTGTTCATCTTTTTATATTGTTCATTATATTCCACAAGTGAGTAATATCATGTGATATTTATATTTCTCTGACTGGCTTATTTTGCTTAGCATAATGGTCTCCAAATCCATCCATGCTGTTGCAAATTATAAGAGTTCTTTCTTTTTTAAAGCAGCATTGCATTCCATTGCATAGATATACCACAGTTTTTAAATCCATTCAACTGCTGATGGGCAGTTAAGCTGCTTCCAAATCTTAACTATTGCAAATTGTACTGCTATGAACATATGGGCACATATATTCTTTCTGATTGGTGTTTCTGATTTCTTTGGATATATTCATACACCATGACCAACCAGGATTTATTCTGGGGATGCAAGGCTGTTACAATACCCACAAATTAATAAATGTGATGCATCACATAAACAAATTGAAAGACCAAAACCACATGATCATAACAATTGGTACAAAAATAGTAGTTGACAAAATCCAACATTCTTTTTTGATAAAAATTCTCAGCAAAATGAGACTAAAGGGATCATACATCAACATAATAAAAGCCTTATATGACAAACCTACAGTCTACATAATACTCAGTGGGAAAATACTAAAACCATTTCCCTTAAGAATAGACATAAGACAGTGATGTCCACTTTCACCCCTGCTCTTTGGAAGTACTAGCCATAATGACCAACAAGAAAGAGACTACTCCAAATTAGAAAAAAAGAAGTAAAACTCATTATTCCCAGATAACATGATATTGTACATAGAAAATTTTAAAAACTCCATCAAAATACTCTTAGATTTAATATATAAATTCAGCAATGTAGCAGGATACAAAATTAACACCCAGAAATTGATGTCATTTTTATACACTTACTAGAGGCCCAAT
>PVJN01053041.1:0-13869 GCA_004026805.1 Lasiurus borealis | reverse complement strand
ATGCAGAGATTTCAAATATATATAAATATAAAGACAGATGTCTTAGAAAACATTTACTCAAGAGTACTTTTCAGCCTCCTTACACAAACTGCCATAATCTAAAGTTTATGACACCTAAAGTCCTTTGTCTAACAAGAGGCTATTATATAGCTGAAATATTTTACTTTATTACTCTCCCTACAAAGATCTTATTTCTCCTTTGTGATGTATTGCTTTTCAAAAGGGATGATGCGTAACATATTCACTTTGTGGGCCCCGTGTTCACAGCATAGACATTAAATGAATTGCTCATGATGAACTAGTTGAGAAGTTTCTTGAAGGCAAGCATTTTATGTACCTCCCACCATCACCCCTGGCTCACTGTTAGGAACAAAAGGTGTTCAATTTCTTAACTTGAATTGCTTATGCAGATTATTCTTTTATCAAAACTTGAGGAATTGATGTCACACTACCGGACAGAACAACATTCTTAGTTTACAAAACCAACAGGATAGCATCAGCAGTCAGAGGCACATCAGTACAATCTGGCTTGAAAGCAGTGTTATGTGATGAGACCAGGATAGTCCCTGCTCCTGGACTCATAGGTCAACCTATTTTGCCCTGGGAATTGGGCCCAAGGAATACCATCCATTGCTGTTTGCTCCTGGGTTTCACAGAAGTGACCAAATGTTGCCACAGAGGCACAAAGCAGTGTGATTCCAGAGGGAGTTCATCCTTACTCCAAGAGGGACAGGAGTAGCTTTGACAGTGGCCAGGCAGTCTTGCCACATGTCAGTCAGTCATTTTTATTCATTCCACAGAGTTTAAAATAGAGGTTCAGATGTGTTGCCTGAAATGATTTTTAATGGAGGGAATACTAATTTAGGTTTCACTACAAATATACCTGTTTTATCTCTGCCCTACAAAAATTCCTTAAGCACCTGAACTGTATGTTCATCCATTTCTCAATTAGCATGCATGCTAATCAGAGACAGTCAGAGGCTGCCTGGTATCTTGGGTGCACCATAGGTCCTACGTCTGCTCAGAGTAGGGTACAGGTGTTTGACTTCCTTCCAAGGCAAGCTACTCACTTGAGGCAGCCTAATCTCCTTTTTACTCAGGACCCAACTTTAGGTTTTGAATTCATTTTAAGGACTGTACTTTACGATTGTTTTGATTTTGAACAAGGGGATAGGGGGAGGGTTTCTTGACACATCTGGAGGTTCTAAATCAGTTCCAGAAAACTAATTTATGTCTCTCTATGACCTTTGCTTCACAATGGTCTTGAATCATCCTTCCCCTGTTCAGAGAAATCTCAATTATGTGCTCACCATCAGAAGCCTAGTTTCTTTTTGTCACCTAGTATTTGACCCCTTTTACCCTCTTGGTCTATCCCTCTTTTCTTCTAGTCACCATCATTCTATTGTCTGTATTTATAAGTTTGGTTCTTTTTGTTTATTTGTTTGATGGCACAAATGAGTGAAATCATACAGTTTTTTTTCCTTTTTGTCTTACTTATTTCACTTAGCATAATACTCTCAAGATCCATGTTGTAGCAAATGGTAGTATTTCATCTTTTTTTATGGCTGAATAGTATTCTACTATATATATGTACCACATTTTCTTTATCCAATTATCCATTGAAGGACAGATGGGTTGTTTCCATGTTTGGCTATCCTATATAATAAAAGCCCAGCAACTGAATGGTGGGACAATTAGAACAACCAGTCAACCAGTTCCTTTGATGCACATTGACCACCAGGGTGCAGACCGTCAGCACAGGAGCTGCACCTTGATGGTCAGTGTGCTCCCACAGTGGGAGCCCTGCTTGGCTGACCAGGATGAGCAGCTGCTCCCGCAGCAGGAACAGCCACTCAGAGGGTGGGTCAATAGCCACTTAACTGATCTGGATGAGTGAAATAAGCATTGATTTCATTTAACTCTAGAAATAAGACAAAAACTCATGTAACGTTATGTACCAAACCAAGTGTAAATATCCTGGAAATGTAGTAATAATACAGCTAATAAATGTAGGAGTCAAGAATGAAAGGTGAAAGGTAAGTTGTCTGACTTGTATTAGGGGAATAAGATCTATAATTTAAGCAATTTAAACATACTTTTTGGTACTAGTATAAATACTAACAAAGATAATATCAATAAATAATAGAGTGTGAGAAAAGTGGGAAGAGAAAATAAGTTTTGTTATTATTTAGAGTAGGAAACTTACAGGTACTATCTAAAATAGAACTAAGAATAAGGATATTATATAAAGTTGTCATTATAAATGGTACACAAAGAAAAAAAACACCCCTACATATCAGAAGTACCTACATATATACACACAAAAAATGGACTGTATCATTAAAAACTGAAGAGAAATTATATAAAAAGTAAAATCATATGACAACTAAAACCAAACACATGTATCAAATCAACATATATAAATGGCCTAAGCTTACCTTAATAAAGGATAGCAAAGATCAAGCCTGCACTGTATGCAAGACATACATCTAAATGGTTATTCAGAAGGGTTGAATTTAAATAAATATACAAAAATAAATTAGGTGCTCAGGTCCCATGGCCCTGGCACCATGAAGGGTGTTCCAGCCTTAAGCCAGACAAGTTGAAATTCAAGGGGAAAACTATTAAACACTGCAGGGAAGGGCATTTCATTAGGCAAAAGTCATTAGTTCACAGTGAAGATATATTAATTACAAATCTCTCACACCAGTTAATGAGTGTTTAGTTCTATAAAGCAAAACCTACAAATGAAACATATAAGAAGAGACAATAATCCTATATAATAAAGAGCTAATATGCAAATGATGTTACACCATCACACCATCACACCAGGTAAGGGGATCTGAGGCTGGGCCAGGATACCTGAGGGTATGCCCCCCTTTCTGGTGCCAGGACAGTGGGACCTGAGGCCGGGCTGCGGCAGGAAGAGAAGGAAGGAATAGAAAACCTGTTTGAAGAAATAATGACAGAACACTTTCCTGATTTTGGCAAAAAGAAAAAAAACAAGTACATAGAGTCTCAAACAAGATGACCCCTAAAAGACCAACACCAAGACACATCATAATTAAATTGTCAAACACCAGCAACAAAGCAAGAATCTTAAAGGCTACCAGAGAGACACTTAAAGTTACCTACAAGGGTTCTCATATTAGAATATCAATGAATTTCTCAACAGAAACAAAATAGGCCAGAGGGAATTGGATGAAATTTACAAAGTGATGTAAAGCAAGGGACTGAACCCAAGAATACTATATCCAGCAAAGATATCATTTAAAATTGAAGGTAGAATTAGGAGCTTTGCAGACAAAAAAGAACATTTCTTCCAGTGATGCAAGAAATGCTGAAGGGACTGCTATAAAAAGAAAAAGAAAGGCAAGAAGAAACACAAACATTAAGGGAAAATATGACAACAAACATGTACTTGTCAATGATAGCATTAAACATAAATGGATTAAATGCATCAATCAAAAGACATAGGATATCAGAATAGATAAGAATATATGACCCACATATTTGCTGTCTGCAAGAAACCCACCTCAGAACAAAGGATTCACACAGACTGAGAGTGAAGGGATGGAAAAACATTTTCAGGCAAATGGAAATGAGAAAAAATCTAGGGTTGTGGTACTCATATATGATAAGATAGACCTCAAAGTAAAAACCATAATAAGAGATCAGGAAGGCAATTACATAATACTGAAGGGAGCAATTCAACAAGAAGATATAACTCTGGTAAACATATATGCACCTAATACAGAAGCACCCAAATACATAATACAACTTCTGGAAGGTATCAAGGGAGAGATTGATAGCAATACAGTCATAGTAGGGGACTTGAATACCCAAAAGACACCACTGAATAAATCAACCAAACAAAAAATCAGAAAAAGAACAGCAATCCTAAATGACACACTAGATCAGATGGACTTAATTGACATCTTTAGACCATTCCACCCCAAAGATACAGAATATACATTCTTCTCCAGTGCACATGGAATATTTTCAAAGACCACATGTTAGGACATAGGCACAGTCTTTTCAAATTCAAGAAGATAGAAATCATATCAAGCATCTTCTCAGATCACAATGGCATAAAATTGGAAATCAACTACAATAAAAACAATCCAAAAAAATCAAACACTGGGAAACTAAATAGCAGACTAAACAATGACTGGGTTACCAGAGAGCTCAAAGAAGAAATAAAATACATAATGGCAACAAATGACAATGAAAACACAACAATCCAAAATCTATGGGACCCAGCAAAAGAAGTCTTGAGAGGGACATTCATGGTCCTTCAAGCCTACTACAAAAACAAAACAAAACAAAACAATAACAACAACAACAAAAATACAAGAAACAATGGTAATAAATTATCTAACCCTACAATTCAAAAAATTAGAATGAGAGCAACAAGAAAAGCCCCGTGTAAGCAGAAGGAAGGAAGTAATAAAGACCAGAGCGGACATAAACAACATAGAGACTAAAGAAACAATACAAAAGATCAACAAAAATTGGTTCTTTGAAAACATAAACAAGATTGATGAACCTATAGCCAGGATCACCAAGAAGCAAAGAGAGAGAACCCAAATAAACAAAATCAGAAATGAAAGAGGTGAAATAACAACAGACCCCACAGAAATGCAAAGGATTGTTAAAAATATTATGAACAACTCTATTCCAACAAATTAGACAGCCTGGAGGAAATGGACATATTTCTAGAAAAATATAACCTTCCAAAACTCAACCAGGAAGAATCTAAACATCTCAATGGGCCAATAACTATGGAAGAAATTGAAGCAGTCATCAAAAAGCTTCCAACAAATAAAAGTCCGGGGCCAGATGGCTACACTGGGGAGTTTTACCAAACATTCAAGGAAGAACTAAAACCTATCCTCAGACTATTCCAAAAAATTTAAGAGAAAGGAATACTTCCAAGCTCCTTCTATGAAGCCAGCATCACCCTAATACCAAAACCAGATAAAGACAACACAATGAAAGCGAATTGCAGGCCAATATTCCTCATGAACATAGATGCCAAAATACTCAACAAAATTGGATCCAGCAGTATATCAGAAAAATCACACAGCATGACCAAGTAGGATTTATCTCAGGAGTGCAAGCAGGGTACAATATTTGCAGATCAATAAATGTGATACATCACTTAAAAAAAACTGAGATAAAAATCACATAGTCATTAATTGATGCAGAAAGATCATTTGACAAAGTCCAACACCCATTTTTTAAAATAAAATTTTATTGTTCAAATTATTACAATTGTTCCTCTTTTCCCCCCATAGCTCCCCTCCACCCAACCGTCTGCCCTTACCTCCCCCCCATTGTCCTCATCCATAGGTGAATGATTTTTGCCCAGTCTCTCCCTGAATCCCCCTCACCCCTTTCCTCTGGAGAATTGTCAGTCCACTCCCTTTCTATGCCCATGATTCTATTATATTTACCAGTTTATTCTGTTCATGAGATTTTTAATTCATTTGAGTTTTAGATTCACTTGTTGATAGATATGTATTTATTATTCATAATTTTTATCTTTACCCTTTTCTTCTTCTCCCTCTTCTTAAAGAGTACCTTTCAGCATTTTATATAATACTGGTTTGGTACTGATGAACTCCTTTAGATTTTTCTTATCTGTGAAGTTCTTTATCTGCCCTTCAATTCTGAATGATAGCTTTGCTGAATGGAGTATTCTTGGTTGTAGGTACTTGCTATTCATCACGTTGAATATTTCTTGCCACTCCCATCTGACCTACATAGTTTCTGTTAATAAATCAGCTGATAATCATATGGGTGCTCCCTTGTAGGTAATGAACTGTTTTTCTCTTGCTGCTTTTAATATTCTCTGTCTTTTGCTCTTGGTATTTTAATTATGATGTGTCTTGGTGTATTCTTCTTTGGATTCCTTATATATGGGGATCTGTGTGCTTCCTGGACTTGTAAGTCTATTTCTTTTACCAGATGTGGGAAGTTTTCAGTCAATATTTCTTCAAATAGATTTTCAGAATCATGCTCCCTCTCTTCTTCTGGCATCCCCATAATTTGGATGTTGTTACACTTGAAGTTGTCCCAGAGGCTCCTGACACTATCTTCATATTTTTTGGATTATTTTTTTCTCTTGTTTTTCCAGTTGAGTGTTTTTGTGCTTCTTTGTATTTCAAATCTTTGACTTGATTCTTGTGTTCCTCTAGTCTGATGTTAGGTCTCTGCATAATAATTTTTTATTTCAGTCAGTGTATGTTTATTTTCTAGTTGGTCCTCTTTCATCTGTAGTTGGTCCTTTTTCATCTTCTCTTGGTTCTCACTAAATTTATCCATCTTTTCTAGGAAATTCTTGAAAAACCTTATAACAATGATTTTGAACTCCAAATCCAGTCATTTGTTTTCCTCCATTTCTCTTTTTGTGATCTGTTCCTTTGTCTCCACATTTTTGCTGCTTCCCTGAGTTGGTAGAGTAGTTCTGTGTTCTAGGTGTGCTATATTCCCAGTAGCTGTCCTTCCCCAGTTACCCGAGGTGGACTCTCTTGATCCACCCCTTTGTGGACTGTGTGTATAGCCTTGTTATAGCCTTGTTGTAGTTAAGTCTTGATTGTTGTTGGTATCACTGGGGGGAATTGACCTCCAAACCAATTGGTTGTGAGGATCAGCTATGTCAATGCCAGGAGAACTGTGCTGGACTCCACCTTAAGACTTGTAAGATTGTAAAAGCCTCTGTGCTCTGCTTGGATGGGACAGAGTCTCAGGGCTGAGCAGACAGTCTTGCCTTCCCATCAGCCCTGCCATACATGGCCTCTAAGTCTCAGTATCCCTCAGTAATCACTGCAGCCCTCTCTGCGCACAGTCACACAAGCATGCTTCCATATCTTTGCCTTCATGCCTACCCTGAGTTTCCATCTTCTCTGGGGACCCACATAAGTCTGGGTCCCCAGGGTCTCACCCAAACCTGGGGTTCAGTGCAGTTAGAAGTCGAGTTCATCACAATCAGGAAGTTGTGTCTTCCTCCCACTAGAGAAAGCCAGCAGCATAATAAGCAGTCAGTTCTCTCTGCATGCACTTTCCTGCACACATTTGCATGCACCTCCAGACCTCTGTCTTTCATGACTCCCCAAGTTTCCCTGCACTCCTCCCTTTTCACAACAGTCCAGACTCCCTCATATGAGTTTCACCTGGAACTGGAGTTCAGTGCAGTCAGAAGTGGTGTTCAGTGTAGTCGGGAGTTTCTGTCTCCCTCCCCTTAGATGAAGACAGCCAGGTCCTCCGCCGCCTGTTTCTCTACACATGCGTGTCTCTGTACCTCAGCTTTTGGCAGCTCCTCTGAATTTCCAGGAGCCCCTCTCTTTCCTTCCATTTGTAGAATTTCCACTCAGCCAGCTTTCCTGTGGTTCTGGATGATGTCTGTTCTGTCTTTTAGTTATAGTTTTAAAATTGTTGTGAGAGGCAGCAGTGTAGGTGTTCACCAATGCACCATCTTGGTTTCTCCCCACACTCATTTTTGATAAAAATTTTCAGCAAGGTGGGAATAAAAGGATCATACTGCAACATAATAAAAGCCATATATGATAAACCTACAGCCAACATAATACTCAATAGACAAAAAATAAAACCATTTTTCCTAAGAACAGGAACAAGACAAGGAAGGATGCCTGCTTTCACCACTCATGTTCAACATAGTACTAGAAGTACTAGCCATTGTGATTAGATAAAAAGAAGAAACTAAAGGCATCCAAATTGGAAAAGAGGAAGTAATGCTGTCCTTATTCACAGATGACATAGAAAACCCTAAAGATTACATCAAAAAGTTATTAAACTTAATAAATGAATTTGGCAATGTACCAGGATACAAAATTAACACCAACAAATCTATGGCATTTCTATACACCAATAGTGAACTTATAGAAAGAAAGACTAAAAAAGCAATCCCATTTACCATCGCACCAAAAAAGTTAAGATACCTAGGAATAAACTTAACTAAGGAGGTAAAAGAACTCTATGCAGAAAACTACAAGACATTGAAAAAAGAGATAGAGAAAGACATTCATACATGGAAGAGCATACCGTGTTCATGGAATCATCATCATTAAAATGCCTATACCACCCAAAGTAATCTATAGATTCAATCACTCCCCATTAAAATACCAATGGTATATTTCTCAGACCTAGAAAGAACTCTCCAAAAATTCATATGGAATAAAAAAAAGACCCCAAATAGTGATAGGAATCCTGCGAAAGAAGAACAAAGTAAGAGGGATCTCAATACCAGATTTCAAGCTGTATTAAAAAGCCACTGTTCTCAAAATAGCTGGGTACTGGCAGAAGAACAGGCATATAGTCAAATGAATAGAATAGAGAACCCAGATATTGACTCAAACCACTATGCTCAATTAATATTTGACAAAGGAGGCATGAACATGCAATGGAATCAAAAGAGTCTCTTCAATAAATGATGTTGGGGAAATTGGATAGATACATGCAAATAAATGAAACTAGACCAGCAACTTACACCATACACAAAAATAAACTCAAAATGGATAAAGGACTTAAACATAAGAGGGGAAACCATAAATACATTAGAGGAATCCACAAGCAGAAAAATCTCAGATATATGCCGAAGCAATTTCTTCACCAATATCGCTCCTAGAGCAATGGAAACTAAAGAGAAAATAAACAAATGAGACTACATAAAAATAAAAACTTGCACAGCAAAAGAAACCATCAACAAAACAATAAGAAATCCCACTGTATGGGAGAGCATATTTGCAAATGTTATCACTGATAAAGTTTTAATCTCCAACATCTACAGGCAACTTATACAACTGAATAAAAGGAAAACAAATGATCCAAAAAAAAAAGGGGGGGGGCAATGGACCTAAATAGAATCTTTTCAAAAGAAGACAGAAGAAAGGCCAAGAGACATATGAGAACATGCTCAAAGTCACTGAGGGATGCAAATCAAAACGACAATGTGGTACCATCTCACACATGTCAGAATGGCTATCATCAACAAATGAACAAATGACAAGTGCTGGCAAGGATGCGGAGCAAAAGGAACCCACATTCACTGCTGGTGGGAATGCAGACTGTACTGTGGAGAACAGTATGGAGTTTCCTCAAAAAACTGAAAATGGAATTCCCATTTGACCCAGTAATCCCACTCCTAGGAATATATGCTAAGAAACTAGAAACACAAATCAGAAAGGGATATATGCACATCCATCCCTATATTCATAGCAGCATAATGGACAATAACTAAGATTTGAATCAGCCTAGTTGTCCATCAGCAAATGAGTGGATCAGAAAATTATGGTACATCTACACAATGGGATACTATGCTGCCATAAAAACGAAGGAATTCTTACCATTTGCAGCAGTCTGGATGGAACTGGAGAGCATTATGCTAAGTGAAATAAGCCAGTCAATGAAAAAAAAATACCACATGATCTCACTCATTTATGGATAAGAAAGAACATTATAAACTGATGAACAAAAATATAGATACAGAGGCAGTAAAGCATCAGACTGTCAAATTATAGCAGGAAGGTTAGAGAGAGGTGTGGGAGATAAGAGATCAATCAAAGGACTTGTCTGCATGCATAAAAGCATAATCAATGGACACGAGACACTGGGAGGGGAGGTGAGGGCATGGATGAGAGTGGGGTGGGGAGGGGCAATGGGAAAATATATACATATATAATACCTTAATACTTGCCTAAATGGCCCTAAAAAAATGACTAAACCACCCTGCCTGGCCAGTGTGGCTCAGTGGATTGAGTGTAGCCCCATGCATCAAGAGGTTGACAGTTCAATTCCTGGTCAGGGCACATGCTGAGTTGTGGGATTGATCCCTAATAGGGGGTACACAGGAAGCAGCGGATCTATGTTACTCTCCCATGACATTTCAATATCTCTCTCCCTCTATCTCTTAAATCAATAAAACATATTTAAAAAAAAAACAGTAAAAGAAAAAAAGAAAAAAAGAACATAAGGGAAACTTTACTTTGCTTAGGTGGCCCCCACAGTCATCAAATCTCAATCCAATTGAGCATCTGTGGGACGTAGTTCAAAGATCCATTGGGCAACTGGTTCCACAACCATCAAATCACAGAACTGGACAGTGCTATTCATCATGCATGGTGTCAGATTCCTCACATCACCTTTCAACATCTCATGTAGTCAATGCCAAGAAGAATCGCCACAGTATTGAAGGCAAAAGGTGGCCCAATGAAGTACTGATGGGTGGTCATAATAATATGGCCACTATATAACATTGTTCTCTCAAAATAGAGAATAAAATTTTTATTATGTGCTCTTGGAATATTCATGAGGATGACTGTATGCTAGACCAACCAAAAGCCTACTGGTGACAATTCAGCAATGTCTATCAAAATTAAAAGTGCATATACCACTTGACCCAGACAGTTTTCTTTTAGATTGATTGGACAGATGTACTCATATAAATATGAAATTACCTATTTATAAAGTTACCACTTTTATAAGTCATTGAAAAATACTTTGTGCAGTAAGATATTGAGACAACTTTTAAATGTCTTTCAACAGGTCTGGTTAAATAAAATGTGCAGCAATACATTAGAAAACAATGCAGCAGAAAAAGGCAATGAAACTTTTAAAGTACTAACAGAAAGATCTACAGGATATATATATATATATATATATATATATATATATATATATATATATCCTAAGTAAAAAAGCAAGATGAAGATTATGTATATAAATACTACCATTTTCCCTACCTCAAAAAAGTGGGGACAATTTTTTAATATATGCTTGTATACAGTGTGCAAACAAATTTCTGGAAATATAAACCAAAAAGTAGCAAAAGTGGTTACTTGTTAGAGGAATATGAATTGGACAGATGGACAATAGAGTAGTGAGGAAACATAAAAATAGACTTAAAATGTATGTTGTTGCATGTGGTTATATTATCTACTAGAATATAAACATCAAAAAGAAATTATACTGCCTGGGCATAGAAGATAAAGCAATTTTACCTTAGGGAATTGGGATATGTATTTAGAATGTGTAAAATTTGAACAGAGACTTGAAGGCTGAGTGAACTCTAAAAAAATGGAGGAGATTAGGAAGTTATTACAGACAAAGGAAAGAGGCTATAAAAAGGCATGAGAACATAAAACTGAACCTGGGAAATCTTGTAGGGTTTGGGAACTGAGTCTGTGAGGAAAATAGGGGGCATCAGAGGGATAGAAAATGGCTCAACAGAGGAATTTAGAAAGTTTAGGCAGAACCATTGGAAAGCTGATTGTATGTTATGGTAGGTGCTATTTGGTTCCATAAAGAGGAATGCACCTTCTGGCTGGCATAGCTCGGTGGTTGAGCATTGACCTATATGGGCCATTCCATATACTAGGTGCTGCAGAAATGAGACTCTGTCTGCTAGGCTGGTGGTTCTCAATCCTGACTGCATATAGAATCATGTGGAGATATCTATAGAATGCTGACGCTAGGCCCCCACTTCACAAAATTTAGTGAAAACTTATGTACATGAGTACATGGCATCAATTTTCTCTAACCACTTACAAGATGATTCTAATCACATGCATTTAATTTTGAGAATGTTATTTACTCCCACTCTTCCTCCTCCTCTTTCTTATTTTAATGGAGTAATATTGTATAGAAAGTGGTTGTGACATAGGTCTAGAGAAGTCTCTGACTAGAAGCAAGAAAATGGGAGATTATAGAAAATAGTTTAATCAGAGACGGTAAAAGCGTTTAAAATGTATGGTTATTTACCATAGCCAGTGCTCAGTGGTTAGAGCTATTAGATTCTGGTCAGGGTGCGTATCAGAAGAAGGCAAGATTTGATGGGTCTCTCACATGGATGTTTCTTTTTCTCTGTGCCCACCCCTCCCTTCCACTCTCTCTAAAAATCAATGGAAAAATAGTTTTGGGTAAGGATTAACATCAACCAAAACTATGGTTATTTGAGGCCAGTGCAAAGTTTTGAATTTAAAAGATATTTAAGTGGAGAAATCCACAAGGCTTGATCACTAATTAGGTGGAAGGGAGTGATGATTAGCCAAAGATACTAGCGTGGATGGAGGGGTATATAGTGATGTCATTATTCAAAAGAGGAATGCACCTACAAGCTGGCATAGCTCGGTGGTTGAGCATTGACCTAAGAACCAGAAAGACACAGTTCGATTCCTCATCAAAGTATATGCCTCACTTGTAGGCTCGATCCCTGGGTGAAGTGTTCAGGAGGCAGCCAATCAATGATTCTCTATCATTGATGTTTCTCACTCTCTCTCTCTCTCCTGAAATCAATCAAAATATTTTTTTTTTAAAAAAAAAGAAAGAGGAATGCACTAGGAAGCACTGGTTGGGGTGAGTGCAGGTAGAGGCAAAATAATGGATTCAGTTTTGGAAGGGTTGCCTTGAAGGTACCTGCAATTTATAAGATGCACCAGGGGGTATTGGATCTGAGCATAGAGGGAAAGGCAGTATTTCAAAATCTCTGCATCCCATCCACATCTAAAAAATTTTCCACAGAGAACAGATCTCACCCTTAATCAGAGTCAGGACCAATTTGGAGGTTAGGTACTTACAGGAGCAAGGTAAATATTCTGCCCTAGAGAATCTGGACCGAGCTGATACTGCAATGGAACAGGAAGAGATGATGGGTGCACTGAAAGGAGATACAAGTGGTCCCCTACCCAGGGTTCTAACCCAAGGGGAATGAAGCTGGCCTGAGGTGCAGAGCCTACATGGTTCTTTATCCTCTTTGTGTATTTCATTAGTATCTCATTATTTTAGGGTAACGATCATCACAGCCAATTTAGCTTAAAAGGTGCTTCTTTTTCAGGGAGAGAAAATATTTCCCCTCCCTCTAGCCCTGCTTCTGCTTACAAGGCAGCAGCTGGATGAGGGGGGCTAAGGCAGCATCCAGTGAGGGGGATATCGTTAAAGCCACTCTACTCTAAAAAATCCCTTAATGCTCAGGCCTGAAGCTCTGACCTAGATGGGGCTATTGGTGAAGGTCAGACTGCATTCCAGATGCTGGGACCTCTGAGTGGGAAACCAAGGATCTCCAAAAAGGGAGAGCGGTCTGGGGAGATGATGCTTGATGCAGGGGCACAAGGAATTTGCTCATGAAACACTTGATCTATAATGCTTCAACAGCCATCGGGTTTTCTACCATCCAGTCCCCACTAATCAGAATTAATGGCTGTTGAAAGGGACCCCTAAGTAATTATCAATTATCAATGAAGGATATGCAATCTCAGACTTCTTTTCTAAGGAATGAAGAATATTTAATTATTGTAATATGCCAATTGAAAGTTATTTGTTACTTACATTTGTCTAATGACTTTTTCCATAATAGTCTCAGTTTATACCAACAAGTAGGATTGCTGAGTCTACTACCATCTGCCGAATCTCAGCATCTAAGGTGAGTGATTAAAGTAGGATTGAGCCACTTGTCTGATGTTTTTCATATAAAAGATAAGCCTTATCAAGGGTCAAATCTCACCATGGTTTATGAGCTTCAGAAATGAAGCACTCTGAGAGGAAGAGGTTAAGGGGGGGAGGGAGTAAGTGGGAGATTATCTGTAATATTATCAACAACAAAAATATATCTTAAAAAAGTAGAGCACTAATGAATTCTTTTAAAATGGTCTCAGTTTTTTTTCTAATTAGAGTGATGCATGTTTATTAGGAAAACACAGAAAATAAAATATAAGTAAGAAAATTTAAATCATGTATTGTCTTACTTCCTGGAGCTGATGACCATTTAATATATTTTAATGTATTTCTTTCCAATATTTTCAATGGATATACTTACATTTATATACTTAATATAAAAAGAGAGACTATCTGTGG
>PVJN01053040.1:0-13869 GCA_004026805.1 Lasiurus borealis | reverse complement strand
CCTTGGCTAAACTGAAATTGTATCTCTTAGCTATAAAGTCAGCAGATGGTGGGGGAGAAAGTACTAGAATCTACTGCCTATTATCCATCTAATCAATTACAGTGTGTTCAACTCATTTAAAAACAAATTTTTTAATTCAAAAAAGTCTTAATCATGGGCTTTAAACTGACCAGAACGTAATTCTCAATTAGGCTCTTGAAATAAATCTTGAAATTCTTAAAGGCCCAGCTGTTTAGACCATTCTTTGACTGTTAAAACACAATTACCACTTGGAAATCTCTCATCTCATTCACAACCACCAACTGCTGTGACTCAGGCAGCAAGCAAGTCCTCAATACTCTGTAATATGAGGAATCTGAGCATCCAGTCTTAGGGTCAAACAAAAAAGAATCAACAGAAGGAGACAAGCAGAGTTAGCAAGACCCTGTTAGTCAACATGGCCATCAGTGGGCTTCCCTGTAATTACCCAGAGACCCCTAAGGGACACAGAACTCCTGCCTATGAAGTTTTCATAGCATTAGAGGTGGGTTTGATTTTTCTTCATTTTATTTCTTTAAGAATTTGCATTTTGGTTTGGGTCAAACACCTAAAAACAATATGCTCTTCTTCTGGAAACAAAAACTGCCTTCCAGGGTGTATGTTAGTTTGCCAGAACTGCCCTAACAAAGTACCACTGACTGGGCAGCTTAAACAACAGATATTTATTGTCTCACAATCCTGGACACTGGAAGTCTGAGATCAGGGTGTCAGCTGGGTTGGTTTCTTCTGAGGCCTCTCTCTCTGGCTTGTAGATAGCTGTCTTCTCCTTGTGTCTTCACCTGGTCTTTCCTCTGTGTGTATCTTGTGTCCTACTCTCCATTTCTTATAAGTACATGAGTCATATTGGATTAGGGCCCACCATGTGATCTCATTTGACCTGAATCACCTTTTCAAAGGTCCTATCTCTAAACACAGTCACATTGTTAGGTATTAGGGGGTTAGGTCTTTAACATGAATTTTAGGAGAACACAATTCAGTCCGTAAAAAGGTGGAAAACTCATTTCAAATTTTTGCTCTGAGTCTTACAATCCTGTTGGGCCCAAAGTACTGGGCCTATGGGGCACATCTGTTCACTATACATTTCTGAGAAAGAAATCTTAGTATGTTCATCAGGGGAAATAGCAGGTTTATACACCATCTTCTGAGCACTTACCTAAATAGATGCTGCATCCCATCTAGCTATGCTGAGAGCCAATCTTTCTAGCTATCCCAGTTCATAAAAATATTGCAAAGAAAATGTGCAACAGCTGGTAAAGGCAAATATTGGGAGCCTAAAACAGTGTCTAGAAGTTTATCATTTCCAAGCAGACCTCTGTCATACTGAACTTCAATGGTGAGCCATTCTTACATCTCTCTACATACACAGGTGTGCACATATGCAAGGCATATATGAGAGAATAACTATAAAATGCCTAATTGTGCAGTAAGAAGGCAGAGGTGCTGGATATTTGAAAGAATGCTTAAAATGGAAGAATCTGGTCCACCAAAAAGATGCTGGTACCACTGAAATAAACAAGAGGGGCTGAAAAAAATCTTATTTTAATTGCTGACAGGCAAGTCGACACCTACCTCTTTACTCCTTGCTAATCAGTAACTAGTATGCTAAGTCTGATAGAGGAATTACAAGACTTTCATTTAACAGCTAGCAGATTCTTAAGCAAAAGAATCTTCAATATCATTAGTGATTCAAAGATGTCTTTCAGAAATTGTGGAGAAAATGGCAGGTGTCACCAAACCAAAAGATGTTACCTGATCCATTTTTTTTTAATTGTATCTCAATTTTTTACCTTAGCAGGAAGTCCAGTGGTTGAGTCCCTGTTGATTGTGGTTGACCAGGAAACAAATCACCTTCAGAACTATTATTACCACAGGGATTTGGATAAATTCTACACTGAGAGGAAAAGATAATTAAAACAGAGTTCTGGCTGGTTCTCAAAAGACCATTGAACAGAATATACTAGTAAAGGTTCCTACAAGAAACTTGTCAGAAGTTCCCCAAAAGAGATCTTCTCAAATTTCCTTTCTCCTTCTAATTGTTTTGGTAAAAAATAAATAGAACATTGCATAGTAGTCTATGACACAAATTCTCAAATTTCCTTTCTCCTTCTAATTGTTTTGGTAAAAAATAAATAGAACATTGCATAGTAGTCTATGACACACGGTAAATAAAGGCGTACCTGAATTAATTACATTTTAAACTGACTGACATATACGTTGAAACCTGACACATACTTTTACCTTTGTCAAGACAGGTTGGAGTTGTGGGACCACGATGGGCCAGCCCACGATGGGCCAGCCCACTAGAGTACTGACACCTTGTCTTCTGCCTCTAAGTTTGAACAGTGCATTGTTTACTCACAGAGATCTCATGGCCTCCAAAATCCTATTTCCTGATTTTTATCACAGTAAAGAATTCAATGGTTTTTCTAAGGGATTAGCCAATATGAGATGTTTTTAATCATTCAAGGACCATTGGATATTAAGATGCAAGTTTTACTTTCAGATATCAGATAAGTGTGGGTCATGCTTAGGTCTCAGTCTCCATTACCACTAGGGAAAAAACTCTAAAAAATTTGGGAATAAAAACACCAGTCAAAAAAAAACAACAAACAAACACCTACTTCTAAGCTATTGTAAATAATACATCTTATTAGACACCAGGTTACAATGGCATTGCATAGAGTTAAGGTAATTTGACTAAATGTAATTCTGTGATCATTTCCATAAGAAGTTGAAATAGAGGTTCCATTTCAATAGAGAAATCATTTGAAATCATTTCTAGAAGAAGTTGAAAGATAGACCCCAGCAGACCCTTTACAAACTTTATTTCCATAAGAAAAGAGACTGAAGTCATTCCTATTTATGTGTCTTCTCCAGGACTATCATCCACTAAAAACCATAACAACCACCTGAAGCGACATTCTCAAATTACATTAAGTGAGTGCTTGCTATATGAAGAGAAGTAACCAAACCAAAAATTTCAGGTGGGCAGAGGTCAGGTTTTTCTTGATTTTCATCTTTGTTCTAAAGTAGTAATATTGTGAGAGAGCTAAACTCTCAGAAGTGAGAATGTTTAATGAATTGACTTTTATTTCTTTGACAAACAAAACTTTGATAAATGTGTTTTCCTTAAGGATATTTACTATATTAAAAATAAATTATATGCTATAAATTTGAAGATGCTTATCTACATTAAAAGCATTTTTTAGTCCTTTAAGAGATAATTCACTCTAGTCTTATTAATTTTTATAATAATATCTATTTTGGATTATAAAGTAAGTTTCATTAGAGCTAATTTAGAAAATATAGGAATTTTAAAGGAGAAAGTCATGTGTGTCATCACAAAGAGAAAAATCTCTGTTAATGTTTCTTGATTTCCCTCAATTATTTTTTCTGTAATAATAATTCATGCTCTCATTTAATTCTCATAAAAACTTCATAAGGCAGGTGCTACTACTCTTATGTCAATTTTACAGAAGAAAAATGAAACTTGGATAAATTAAATAATTTGTACAATATCGTATCTTTAATAACTAAATGGTGAAGTCAGTATTTAAATATGGCCCATTTGTCTCAACTCTGTACTCTCAGGCACTAATTAGTTTTCATTAAAAAGTTTAAATTATAGCTGAAACCGGTTTGCCTCAGTGGATAGAGCATCGGCCTGCGGACTGAAAGGTCCTGGGTTCAGTTCCAATGGAGGACGTATACCTTGGTTGCAGGCACATCCCCAGTGGGGGGTGTGCAGGAGGCAGATGATCCATGTCTCTCTCTCATTGATGTTTCTAGCTCTCTATTCTTCTCCCTTCTTCTCTGTAAGAAATCAATAAAATATATTTTTTTTAAAGTTGAAATTATAATACCATGTATATACTGTCATATTATTTTTAAAACCATTAATATCTTTTTAAAAGAAAAAATACCTTATGATGAACCTTTTTATGTAAATCATTCAAAAACATAATTTTTACAAGATAGATAATATTGCATCATAATGTATTTAATCATTTTTTGTCTAAACTTTTTATTAGTGTGAATAAATCTTTCCACATTTTTGAAAAAACAAAAAAGAATCAGATTATGGAAACACAGGCCACACAGAGAAGTGGAATGAAGTGAACAGACTTGGTCCAAACAAATTTCAGGTTCTGAAAAGGTTTCTTCCCTTTCTTAACCATGAGGAAGGACCTAGACTCCGGACCCGGACAGGTTCAGTGCTGCTTGGTGCTGCTTGATTTAGTTTCCAGTGCTAATACCAGCTCCACAAATCCCTATTAGCCAAGATTCCTGAGAAACTTTGAAGCTGAGAAATTTGTTCCCACCCTCTCAGACAACAGAATTAGTAAACTTGTCTGTGGAAACCTTTGGGTAATTAACAAAAAGGACAAACACAGTAATTGCTCACCACAATCTCCTGACCTGTGCCCCAGCTCCTCTGTGGTGCCAAGCCCAAGCAGCCAAGTAATGCCATAATTTTTACTTCCTAGCCCTCCCTGACGCTCGGGCAGCATAGTGACTGAATGACTAGCATATCCAAACCCTCCAGCCTAATAAACAACATCGGCACTGGAAATGCCCAGAGCAGAGGGTCAGCCACCACTAGAGCTAATTCAGACACACTGTACCCACATGTTTTATCAATGTCCAACCGCACATAAAGCATTCAAAGGAGGTTAAACTAAAATGTGACAAGATACAGATGTCAACAGGGATGAGGAGCTACTGTCTGGAGACAAGCCATCACCAAGCAAATCAAAGCCAACTAAGTTGGAAACAGAGGCAGACAAACATGAAAACTCCAGTTTTTCCAAAGCAAGCTGGAGACAGAATCTCATCCCCACAGCTGGTAAATAGCAGTTCACTGCCCAGGGTTTACTAATGACTAATTGGGTGGCTCTAACAGAACTCAACTGTGGTAAAATCCATCCAGTTCTAAGAACAGCAGCATGCTTCTTGGACAATCACAGGATGGTTTATTTATCTAGCGGTTAGGTGACTTAAATATCCTCCCCACCTCGCCATCGAGAATTTGAGTGTCCTCAGGCCAAACTGCAAAGGGAAACAGGAGCGTACGCAGCGTCAAGGAAGTGCCTGGTGAGACGAGGGAGCCATATCTTATTCATGAGGCTATCACTTGTGGAAGAGAAACTTAAAACCAAATAATTGCACTGCCTCAAAGTCATTGCTAAATATAAAAATGCATAAACCACCCCACTAAAAGCACTGCATTAAAAAAAAAAGAGCAGGAACATACTATTATTATTATTATTTTAAGAACTTTAAATTGGGAAAGTGATAAAGTGATGACTGCATTCAAGGCTAAGATGGAAATTAGAAACCAGCCATTGTCAGGTAAAGGCTCCAGGGTCATACATAATTAAAACTCACGTGGCCAGCGCCTCCTCACCCATGGGATATCTCGGAAAACTAAGTGGGGGGGGTGGGGAGGAAGCCTGGGTGAGCAGTGATGAGTTAGAAGGGCAGAAGGAGTCATTTCCGGTCTACCAGTTCTCAAACAGGGATGCACATTGGAATCCCCTGGAGCTCTGTAAAAGCAGAGGACAGGGACCTCTGGGGACAGTACGGGGCAGCTGCACTTTTTAAAGTGCATCTGGTTCAGGGTATTGAAACCATTAAATCTGGCTGAGAAAAGCTGCGAGCTCATAACCATTTCCAGTTTTTTCAGGAAAACTGAATGCAACAAATTTAAAAGATTTGTTTTCTAAAAATGAAGGAAAGGATCTTGCTACCCACAACCCCTAACGCCAGCTGCCTCAAAGCCCCATTCATAGTTCTCCCTCCACCAGAGGAAGGTTCTGGATCCCACCCTACTACCCTTCTCATAAGAGGGGGAGCAATTGGGTCCCACAGTGGACTTAAGATGGATCTGAGCTCTCCCTGTCGTGTCCCATATAACTGTAGACAAGTTCCCTAACCCTTCTAAGCCCCAGTTTCCTCAGTTATTTTGAGGTTTCAGTGAGAGAATCTATGCAAATCCCACATCCAGAGCAGGGCCTTATAATACTTTGTTCATTCATTCGAGGGGCTCTGCTGTTACCAGAGAATGGTTTTTTAGGCTCAAAAATCCCCTTGCCAGTGACAACGAAGGTGTCCAAGGCAGTGGCACACCAGTATATGGCTGGTCCAAAGGAAAATGCTGACTTTTGACATCTTAGGAAGCTCTGGAGTCGTGAATAGAACACAAGCTTGATCTGGTAGGATTTAATATGATGATTTCCGGTGTCCATGATGTTGCACATCACAGATGAAAAAAATAAATGAATATTTGAGGGCTGGATGACTCAAAGAAGACTGGAAAATAATCTGTGAATTTCATTTTGAGATGATTCTCCTTTTCCCTCACTTTCAATAAAAGTGACTGAAAGGTAGAGTCTAAACAAGCTGGAACATTTTCCCCTGCCAGCTTAGTCTCCAAGACTTTAAAACTAATTAATTGTTACTAACAGAACGGGGAAGCAAACAACAGTAGGGAGCAATTTCGTGGCGCTGCATAAATGCTAGAGGAAAACACGTCTAACTCAGTCCAATAAAGTTCCAATTTTAGGACAGGAAGGTGCCATCTTTCTGCTCTTGACAGGTAAGAGGAACCTGAGAACACGAACTAACAAGCACCCCTTCGAAATAGTACACTCAGAACAGAATTGACAGCACAGGAAGCTGCCCCGGCTTTCTGCCCTCCTGGCCAAACAGGGACAAGAACTAAAAAGAAGCAGCAGGAAAAATAAACTAAAATCGTCTAAGCACCCCAGAAATTTCCAGGCCCATCGGAGAACCAAACAACCAGTAAAACAGGTAATTGTCTGCCCATTCTATCCCATTATCTCACGCCAATTCTCATTCTTAGGCTATGATGCTCAGGAAGTGTCTGCTGCATTCTCCTGTACCACTCGAAATTATCTTTCACAAGGTAAGGGCCTGAGGACATGGCAGATCAGTGAGGATGGGCAGGGCACCAGCTCTGGTTAATGGAAAGCAGGAAGGAGAGGGCTGAATGAATGAGTCCTCACTGCTCTTGGTGCAAAGTAAGAGAGGTGTCAGTGGGCACTGTACACCACAGGAAAGGGCTGAAAAGGAACCCGTGCAGATTCACCTGGTTCAAAGCTTCTTTTCTGATCACAATGTACATTTTACCAACAAAGATTCATTTTGGTTTAAATGGTAAAGCATAAAAGCTTTGTGATGAAACAGCTGCTGTCTAATGGACAGAACACAAAACTCTCTCTCAAAGAGTTGGCAGAGGATCCCACACTGGACTTGGAGTTGACCTAGACTGCAGTTCTGACCCTACCATTTCCGACCAGTGTCACTTTAGACAAGTGTCCTACCTCATCTGAGCCTCAGTTTCTTTATATTCAAATTGGGGGGTTCTTTTGAAGTTTCAAAGCAGAATTCATGTGAATTCCCCACTTCAATGACAGCACAGAGCTGCGGCCTCATGAACATTCATCGAAGGGACTTTGCTGCTGTCAGGGAGGCCACCAGGAAGAATTCTATTTCCCAACCTGGATTAGTAACTTCTAGTAAGTGTAATGCAAACACAGTGTTCCACTGTCAAATAAGTGTAAGAAACAGCGGGTTCAACAAGGCTAATGCATTTCTTTGCTTGCTCAACTTCTCCGAGCCAATCTAGAGAAGTTGAGCAAGCAAAAAAATGCATTAGCCTCATAGAAATCTCAGGGCAGGGAATAAATATTGCAACATTTCTCAAACTTAATTCTGCAAGAAACTCCTTTGCTGGCCTATACACTAACATCCCTAGGAGAGTGCTCCATGGCCCACAGTTCAAGAAATATTCCTCTGGAACAAAGGTCAGTAATCCATGTGGGAGAGTGGCTCACCAGCCACTCTAGTAAAACAGGTAATTGTCTGCCCACTAGGCTGACATTTTCTGACTGGCATGAGGTACCATCATGACAGAGGAGATATTCTGGAGTCAGGGATGATGACAAGGACACCAGGAAAGGAGAACATCAGCCAGAGGAACTCCACACCAGTGCACGTGAAGCCACTAGTGTCAATCCATGGGAGGCCATGCCCATCCCAGTTCCTTCTCCACACTATCCAACGGGGCTTTTTGTTTCTATGAGAACACATCTTTACATTCACAATGCACATCAGCAGAAAAATCAGATGCTCCTTACCGCTTTTTGTATGAATGGATCCATTTTGACAAGTATGAAAACCTGTACCATGAGTTGACTATTTGTGGGAAGAAAGAGTTTAGGGTTATTTCAGAATTTTTCCCATAAAATAATCTTTGTCAATATTGTGATGCTGTACTACTTCAAATGTACGTATTTGCTTAAAATGCCAATAACCCCTACACATAGCCAGTCAGCCACCAGGGTCTTTTCAAAAGTGTTCTCCAGTCGGCCTCTTCATTTCCCTTTTCATGTCACCAACCCTTACCACACTCACTGGGATCACAGGGAAACCTCCTACCCGCCATGCCTACAATATTTCCTCACCTATTAGCTTAACTATCCTAAAACCATCCTCACTGTACTCCCCCACTCAGAGACCTTGGATGCCCCTCCTTTGGTTAGGGGATGCCCAAACTCAACAGAGCTACTGGCAATTGAGGCTCTCCACTATGGGACCTCAGCCTCTTCACCCACGTCTCCCTCACATTCTTATACTGATACTCTCCAGACACTGTGCCCATCTTGCTCCTTCCCAAGCCTTTGTGCACATTAGTCTCTCGGACAAAGATGTCTACCCATTTCTTGCCAATACTACATCCATAAGAACTCCCAATCCTCAAGTCCACAGAATCTTTCCACATGACTCCAGTCTCCCTCTCATCAAAGTTCTATGGCAAGGTCTGTACTCTCCATTTAGTACTTAGTGTGTATTTTTTTATTAAGTTCTATTTTCTATAGATATTTAATTTTCCATGTATATTTGACATTCCACACAACTAAATTTACAGTTTCTAAGGGACATAAAGCATATAAGCTACTTATTTTACAATCCCAATAATAACAATAAGAGGAAAGAGAGGGAAGGAACAGGCTAGTCAGTAAGCTAGAGACTGAAAATTCACTCCTCTAAAGCATTCATACCAAGTTCCAGTCTCCAAAGAACTGGGGGTCCTCTTTCCCTCCCCCCGAAAAAAATTTATCACAAGGAATGTAGCTTGGCTTTCTTCACGTTGCAGTTTCACTGCCGAAAAAGAAGTAAGCAAAAAAATAAATAAACTGGGGCAGAGGTAATTGTACCAGATAAAACAGCAAGGTGATGAAATCTTACAGCCACAAATTCCTGCCAAAGTTAACAACCTCTTGGTTTAAATTTTCTTCCCTTTCCTAGAGGTTGAGATTGAGGATAACTAATGTTTTTGCATTTACTGCCCTTTTCAAAATAGGGGATTGTGTAATGTGTTTATATGAACACATTATCTATACACCGATACAAGTAGCATTAAAAACACTTCAAAACTTGTTATCATACCCTTCAAGATTGCAAACCCTCAAAAGTACAAAGCACAGTAAAAATATCCGCACGGCAAGACCACTAGACATCACCATGGTTTTCCCTTCCTCTGTGAAAGAATTACCACTCTTGGTTACTGAGTCTCCTGAGTTTCCTGGATCTCTTTCATTTATTTTAACCCATTCCCTGCTAAGTAGGACTATCATTCCTCATCTGATAAAGCACGTAGGATTCAATTCACTCATTTTTCAGGTTATTTCTTCAGAATACAAAGCAAAAATTAGGACATGAGAAAAGCCAAAGGTTCTTGTAAGATAAGTAGGTAGCAAATTAGACTGCAACTCAAGCAACGATCTTCCACACATATCTGAATGGCTCCTTTTTCTTGGATGGTCTGATAAATAACAAACAGGATTAATTCCTTGAGTTTCAAATCTTTAAAAATAAGGTGTCACCTTTCAGCAATGATAGGCAAGCATATTGTTTAAAAAAAAAACTGATAAAATTTTAAAATCAAAAAGTATCTGTTTGAAAAAATCTAAGAGGTACCAATTCAACCAGAACCTGAAAGGCCAAATTCCCAGGGTAAGGAAGTATAGAAATTTCCCCAAACTCTCTCCCCACTACCACCATTTAGGCATTTGATGATTTGTAAATTTCACAGGCAGAGGGAAGCAGAGCAGAAAACAGCTGCTAGAGGAATGATAAGCTAATCAGAGCTGTCACCACTAACAACATAATTGAAGTTCACACTCACCAAAGTGGAGGGCTATACCCTAGATATACTCTAGACTATATATATATATATATATATATATATATATATATATATATATTATTGATTTCTTACAGAGAAGAAGGGAGAGGGATAGAGAGTTAGAAACATTGATGAGAGAGAGACATCAATCAGCTGCCTTCTGCACGCCCCCCACTGGGGATGTGCCCACAACCAGGATACATGCCCTTGACTGGAATCGTACCTGGGACCTTTCAGTCCACAGGCTGACACTCTATCCACTGAGCCAAACTAGTTTCAGCATACTCTAGACTTTCATTTGGGATCCCTAAAAGGCTACATCATCTAAGAAGATAGATTGAATTAAGATGATCTGCTCCTACTCTAAAACTCAAGAATAATTCCTCTGTGAAATAATATACTATTCTGAGCCCCCATGGTTCTTCATTTATAATGCCCAACATTTAATTAAAAATCATCAGGCATACCAAGAAACAAAACCAAAAAGGAAAAAAAGAAGTCAATAGAAACTGTCTCACAGGTAATCTAGGCTTTGTTAAACATGTTCAAGAAAATAGATGATAATATGAGACTCTTGCCAGAGAACTGAAATCTATATATGTATATATATAAAAAAAATAAATGGAAATTCTAGAACTGAAAAATATACTGTGATAAAAGAAATTAAGAATGCTATAGAGAAAAAAAACCAAGATGGCAGCATAAGGTACACACCTGTTTGTGTGCATCTCACAACCACACCAAAACTACTACTAAAAGACAAAATGTCTATCACCCACAACCATGGGAAAGCTGGCAGAATTTAAGTTCTACAACTAGAAGGAAAGAGAAAAGAGCATTGAGACATGCACAGGCGCACGAATTGGGCTGGTGGCTGGTGATGGGTGTGCTATTTTTTTCAACCCAAAGGGAGACACAAACTCCTGATTACTCTGAACTCCAGTTTCAGGCGAGATTCTGGGGACCCAGACTCCTACGGGGAGAAGCTGGACTGTCTGCCATCAGGTCAGAAAGTGAGAGTGGCTTTCTTGCAGAGGTGCACGCAGGAATCATTGTTTACTGCACTTGGGCACAAGACTCAGAGATGCAGAGACAGCTGCCTGGCAGCCATAGCTGTTTGCCATGCCCTAGTGACTCCCTGAGACCCTGCCCCTCCCAGTTTACAAACCACCTGAGCTCTGCGCAGCGGCTTTTGCATATAAATGGCCTGCCTTATCACAGCTAGCTTAACCTAACAAACTGCAGCTCTTGTCAGACAGTTCCAAATCCTCCAAATCCCAAGCAAAGAAGAGAAATCTGTAGATCTCGCTGTAGCTCTTGCTGGGTAAGCTCAGACAGTAGCTGACCTGCACCCCATTGGAAATCCAGAAGCCAGTATACCTAGTAGTCAGTGTGAGACAACACCAGACTTCAACTCCTCACATCCATAAGTGACACATTCAAGTGGCAGACTCAGGCGCCACAGATTCAGTAGCATTGGCTCTCTAGCTGGGTCTGAGCCTCACCAGCCCCTCCCCCAGGAGACTGTTGCAGTCAGCCAGCTGCTGCTCCACTGTAACCATGTGAGACCAAAAGGCAGTGATCAAAAATGCCAATATGTCAGAGGAGATGCAACAGGACTCTGTGGAATGTGCTACTCAGGCATTGGAGAAATATAACATAGAAAAGGATATCGCAGCCCATATTAAGAAGGAGTTTGGCAAGTATAACCCCACCTGGCACTGCATCGTGGGAAGGAACTTTGATAGTTACATGACACATGAAACCAAACACTTCATCTACTTCTACCTGGGCCAAGTGGCCATTCTTCTGTTCAAATCTCGTTAAAAGCATGAACTTACTGCACACCCAGTGATCCATCCAAAAATAAGGATTGCAGCCTAAATTCCAAATACCAGAGACTGAAAATATTCAGCCATGCCTAAAGGAACACCTTGATCTTGAACCTTGATTGTGTTGTTTCTTACAGAGTATTCACTGTACTCATTTGTTGTTATAAAACAATTAGAAAAGAAAAAAAAAGAGGCAGACTCAGTGAGCATCAAAGCCCCCTAAAACAAGTCCTGTCCCATAAGGGTGTCTCCTGCACAGCAGTTCTTCCATTATAGATACAGTGGATCCTCACAGCCAATTGGCCTGGAGGTCAATTCCTCCCAGTGTACTATCAGCAATCAAGGCTTAACTACAACAAGACTTTGCACTCAGCCCACAAAGGGGTACACCAAGAGTGTCCACCTCTGGTGATAAGGGAGGCTGAACCACGGGGCCTTATAGGTCACCTACCACAGAAAACCACCCCATCAACACAGGGAAGCAGCCAAAATGCAGACAAAGAAACATGTCACAAATAAACTAAATGGAGGAAAGCAAACTACTGGATATAGAATTCAAAACCACATTTATAAGGTTACTCAAGAATCTTCTAAAAACCTCTGAGGAACTTAGTGAGACCTTCAAGTATCTTAATGAGAATGCCAAAAAAAAATGGAAAAGGGCCAGTCAGAAATTAAGCATATACTGTCTGAAATAAAGAATGTACAGAAATTCAAAATAGACCAAAGGACCCCAAGGATCAAACCAAAGATTTGAAATATTTGAGGGGAAAAAAACAAAACACTCAACGAGAAAAACAAAAAGAAAAAAGAATCCAAAAATATGAAGATAGTGTAAGGAGCCTCTGGGACAACTTTAAGCATACCAACATCTGAATTATCGAGGTGCCAGAAGAAGAGAGAGAGCAAAATATTGAAAACCTATTAGAAGAAATAATGACAGAAAACTTTCCCTACCTGGTGAAAGAAATAGACTTACAAATCCAGGAAGTGCACAGAATCCCAAACAAGAGGAATCCAAAGAGGACCACACCAAGACATATCATAATTAAAATGCCAAGGACAAAAGACAAAGAGAAAATATTGAAAGCAGCGAGAGAAAAAGTTAGTTACCTACAAGGGAGCACCCATACAACTGTCAGCTGATTTCTCAACAGAAGCTATGTATGCCAGAAGGGAGTGGCAAGAAATATTCAAAGTGATGAACAGCAAGAATCTACAACCAAGATTACTCTACCCAGCAAAGCTGTCATTTAGTATTGAAGGTCAGATAAAGAGCTTCACAGATAAGGATTTGGTGGTGAAGGAGTTCATCACCACCAAATCAGGATTATATGAAATCCTGAAGGGTATTCTTTAAGAAGAAGAAGAAAAAGGTAAAGATAAAAATTATGAATAACAAAATGACAAGAAATGCATGCCTATCAATAAGTGAATCTAAAAGTCAAGTAAATAAAACAATATAATGAACAGAATAAACTGATGAGTATAATAGAATCAGGAGCATAGAAAGGGAGTGGACTAATAATTCTCTGGGAGAAGGGGAAGTGAGGGGTGCGAGGAGAGATTGGACAAAAATCTTACACCTATGGGTGAAAACAATGGTGGGGGTAAGGGCATGGGGTGATGGAGAATCAAGTGGAGAGGAGCTATGGGGGGGGAAGAGGAACATCTGTAATAATCTGAACAATAAAGATTTATTTATTTAAAAAAAATGCCATAGATAGCCCTTGCTGGTTTGGCTCAATGGATAGAGAGTGTCAGCCTACAGACTGACAGGTTCAA
>PVJN01053039.1:0-13870 GCA_004026805.1 Lasiurus borealis | reverse complement strand
ATTCACTTATTTTTACTATATTTTTATTGAATTTATTGAGGTTACACTGATTAATTAAATAGGTTTCAAGTGTGCAAGTCTATAATGCATCATCTGTATACTGTATTGTAGGTGTACCATCCATAGTCTAATCTCCTTTCATCACCATTTATTCCCCCTTACCCTCCTGTACTTAGCCCAACCCCCTCTCTACATTTTATCACATTTTATATTTAGATATTTAATGAAATAATGTTAAAAACAAAACTACATATGAAGAATCTAATAATCAGTGGAAACAATAATTTAATTTTGATTTGGAAAATGCTCTCAATATGTGGAAATTTATCTCAAAATTTAAGATTATGTATATTTACAAATATTTGATATTAAATTCTATAAGGGATAAATACATCATTTGTAAAGATTCCAAGTTTCCAATAATTAATTTGGACTATGAATACAGTCAACAGCTGCGTTACTGAGAGTGACTCAGTTTCATTAATAAGGGAGAGACTATGACTGGATGCTATGGTGCATTCATCAGTAATAAGAAGCAAAAAAATAAATTAAAAAAAACAAGGGAGAGTCTAGAACAAGGTTTCTCAATGACCAGATAATTCTTTGTTGTAGGGGGCTGCCCTATGGACTGCAGAATGTCGAACAGTCTTCATAACTTCTATCCCTTAGATGCCAGTAGTAATAACACTGCCCCCCTTCCCCAGCAAAGATAATAAAATGGTCTCTGGCCATTGCTAGATGCACCTTGAGGGGGAAAAAATCTCCAGTTGAGACCCCTGCTCTGGAGTATGGTTATCAGAAATAAGAACTTGGTGTGTGAAGTTCTGAGGGTCCGATCCCAGCAAACACCTGTGAGGACTACCTTTTTCATCTTTATTAACACTACTCTTAAATTCTGACAAGATCCTGAAAATAGCTCAAACTAAATAAAGCATTTAGTTAAATACTCCATCTCCATATCTATTTAAAAAAAACAACAACTCTGAAGGGGTGGCATAAATATTCCCTAACTTGCCCTCTCTTATCAACTCTATATGTATGCTCCTTCTATTAGAGATCCAAAACATCATATATTTAAAAATTGCAGTGTATTTTACACATAGCGAAATGTTCAAATCTTAAGTGTACCACTCAATCCATTGTCACAAATGCAAATACTCATGTAATTCAGACCTCTATGAAGAGTCAGAAAATTTCTATCATCTCAGAAAGTTTCCTTGTGCCCCTTCCCACTCAACTCCCAATCCTTAAACCAATCATGATTTGATTTCCATGATCATAATTTGGTTTTGTCTATTTAGAATGTCATATAAATGTAATAATACATTACATAACTTTTTGTGTCTGGCTTTTCTCACTCGACATAAAGTTTATGAGATTCATAAACCACCACAGGCCCTTTGCCCCAAGGGAACACCCATCCTGATCCAGAACATCCTTCAGGACAAACCAGCTGGCCCATACCCATGCACCAGTTCTCTATCCTTTCTAATAAAAGAGTAATATGCAGATTAACCATCACTCCAACACACAAGGTGACTGCCCCCCTGTGGTCAAAAGATCCTGCCCCCATGTGGACACAAGATGGCCTGTAGGGGAGGGCAGTTAGGGGTGACCAGGCCTACAAGGGAGGGCAGTTAGGGGTAAACAGGCTGGTGGTGGAGCAGTTAGGCATCAATCAGACTGGCAGGGGAGTGGTTAGGGGGTGATCAGGCTGGTAGGCAGAAGCAGTTAGGGGCAATCAAGAAGGCAGGCAGGTAAGCAGTTGGAAGCCAGCAGTCCTGGATTGTGAGAGGGATCGGGCCTAAACGGGCAGTGGGGCATCACTCAAAGGGACCCAGATTGGAAAGGGAGCAGGCTGGGCTGAAGGACACCCCTCACACCCCCGTGCACAAATTTTGTGCACCGGGTCTCTAGTTATGAATAAAGTTGCTATGAACTTTCCTCTATAGGTGTTTTTGTGAACCTGTATTTTCATTTCTGTTAGATAAATATCTGAGAATAAAACTGCATTGTGTTTAATATCTTAAGAAACTGAGAGTTTTCCAAAATAATAACAAAAGCATTTTACACTCCCAACAACAAAAAGAGTTCTAGTGTCTCTGCCTATTTTTCTAACATTTGCTACTGTCTTTATTTTTTTTATTTTAGCCATCCTAGTGGGCATGGAATGGTATCTCTCTGTGATTCTGATTTAGATTTATTTGATGATTAATGATACTAAACATATTTTCTGTGCTTTGGTCATTGGTATTGCCTTTTGTGAAGTATCTATTCAAGATTTTTGCCACTTTTAAATTCTTTGCTTAGTTTTTTTGCTATATATGCATTGCATGGACTTTCTCATAGTGTGTGGTTTGCCAATTTATTTTCTTAATATATTTTGATGAACAGAAGTTTCAAAGTATTAATGAAGTCAAATTGGATCAATTTATTTATTTTATGATTTATGCTTTCCATAGCCAAAGAAACCTTTGACTTATGAACATCACAAAGATACTGTCTTCATATACAAGTTTAATAGCTTTATGTTGAGATCTATGATCCATCAAAAATATGGTGTGAGGTAGAGGTCAAGGTTCTTTTTTTTTCTACATTAGTGTATCATGTTTTTAATAGAGAGATGCCAAAAAAACAAGACATCAGTCTTAAGTAGGAGAGATTATATTATAAAGTTGAATTTCTCTCCCAATTCAATGCAATTCCAATAAAAATAGTAATATTGTGTGTGTGTGTGCGCGCGCGCGCAACGAGATTCTAAAATACATAAAGATGCACAAAGGGCCAAGCAAGAGTGGCAAAGATAATCTTAAAGAACAACAAAGTTGGAGGTCTCACACAATCAAGTAGCTAGAATAAAACGTTTGTAGTAATTAGAACACTGTGGTGACAAATAGGCCAATGAAATAAAATAGAGAGCACAGCAACACACCTACATACACACACATATGAAAACTTGATTTATGAAAGACCTGGCATGCAGATGCTAGTACTATGAAAACCATACATGCTATAACTAATTATCCACACAAAATTAAAATTGGATCCCAACCTCCAACAATATACAAAATTAAATTCCAGTGAATTCAAGACTTAGAGGTAAAAATTAAAATTTCTAAGCTCCTTAAAAGACAACAGAGAATAGAATTTATTGGACAAGACCTAAAAACATCAACTAGTATGTGCATGGGATGATACTCAACCAACTCAGTTACACCGGCCAGGGCTGAACATTTTAACTAATTGTTTTGTACTTAGTAGCTTGATGGGTTTTGACTACATCTTTAAAAATACATTTTGTTCAAGTTATTTTGTCCATGCTTGATGGGGGAGGACCATGAAACATTCAATGTGCACTGTTAGGATTTAAATAAAACTAAAAATATTTTCTAAGGAGAATTTGACCTTATTCAGGTACTATGAATGCATAGGAGGTACCTTTCTAGTCTAGCATTTTTAGCTCCACAATACTGTTAAGAAAATATTGACTCAATTTCTGCTTCAGCTCTTAGGGATATGCAATATTAACAATTCTTGTGTATTATAAAATAGAGTCTCAAGAGGCAAGGCCTAACAGGAAGATGTCAGAATTATCTAAACGGAACTCAAACTTCACTCACATCTGATTCTCAACTACATAAAAAATTCTACAGCACCTTAAATCCAGATCTAGACTGCTAATATATTAATACCAGCTTTCAACTAATAATGTCTACACTTTATAGTTAAACTGAGTGAAAAATTACCACTTTCATTACTCTTTCTATATGAAGCAGTTCATAGGTTTGGGGCTGCTCTTATAGGTCTGTAATCTAGCCTTATTTTTAAAAGGCCAAGGTCATAAAACCATTTTAGTCCATATTTGAATCTCCCTCCTCTGAATCCTGGGACGTACGAGTTTTATCTCTCACTTACTACTTAATAAAAGCTATAGTGTAAGCATATTTCTTTTAAGAAAGTAGCAAATATATTTAAAAAATACCTACATACTTCATGTTGGGTACTGTGCTGGGTCCTATAGGAGATACTAACAATATGACATCGTCACTGCTCTTAGAGCTTAAAATCTAGTTAGGAAGACAAGGCATATACATCCTATATAATAAAAGCCTAATGTGCTAAGTATCCAGTCAACTGGTCGGCCATTCAACCAATCAAAATGTAATATGCTAATGATACGCCAAGGCCACTCAACCACTCACTATGACTTGCACTGACCACCAGGGGGCGGACAGTCGACTGGTCGACCAGTCGCTATGACATGTACTGACCACCAGCGGGCAGACACTCCAACTGGTAGGTTAGCTTGCTGCTGAGATCCAGCCTATCAGGACTGAATGAGATGAATTGGACACATCCTGGAGCCCTCCTTCAGTACCTCTCCAATGGCCAACCCTCTCGCATCCCTCCCTGGCCCTGATTGTGTTCCAGTGGGATTCCTTGGCCTGGCCTGCACCCTCTCATAATCTGAGACCCTTCAAGGGATGTCAGAGAGCTGGTTTTGGCCTGATCCCACAGACCAGGCCAAGGGACCCCACTGATACACGAATTCATGCACTGGGCCTCTAGTTCAATATAACCAATAATGTAAGGCAAACCAGTGTAAGGGTCAAATGAATAATCCTATATAATAAAAGGCTAATGTGCAAATTGTGTCCTCCACCAGGAGTTCAACCAGGAGTTCGACCAGGGGGCAGGGCTGGCCAGCCAACCACCTGTGGCCTTTCTCCCCAGTCAGCCCCATCCCTGCTAGGCAACCCCCCACCCTGATTAGGGCTGGCCAGCCAGACCCCACCCATGCACAATTCGTGCACAGGGCCTCTAGTGCTTACAAGAAAAGTACAGAGTTGAGAAAGATATCATTGGGAGCTGAAGAGGTTAGGGAAAGTTTTATGAGAAACATGGAAACCAAGATGAGTCTGGAAAAATTGTAAGAGTAGATTAAAAAGGAGAAGACAACATGGAGGGGGTGGGCAGGTACAGGAACAAGTGGGTAGATAAACCAGCTGGATAAAAAGAGGACTTCATAATAAGAGTATGATGGCATATAATTTTTTAGAAATTTGAATGCCAGACTAAGTAGATTTATCTGTGTCTTATAGGCATTGAAAGTTTCTGAACAGAAAAGAGATGCGACAAGAGCAAATTGACTATAGACTAGGGAGTAGAAACATAGTGACCCAATGGACATTCACTAAATGTGTACCTGTTAACCTCAACTAGAGCATAAATATCTATAGGTAAGGGACCATATCTACTAGTATACTTCCTTACATCTCTCTTGATACACAGCACAATACTATGTAAATGTCCATTGACTGGTAAAAAATTTGTTCTTCTCTGGCAAATATTGGTAAATAATATTAGCCAGGGGGAGGGAGGAATCTAATATAGTTAACCTCAAAACTATGCCTTATGCCTCTTTTCTTCACTTAGTGACTGGTACCCACCCAAGTGCCATCTAACTACCTCCCCAATTTTCCAAGCCTGAAACTCCCCATGTATACAGTCAACAGGCCACTCCTCTTTTCTACCTCTGGAGTATCTATTGAATCCATGTCTCTCATTCCTCACCCCAAGTCTAACTTCTATTATTTCTTGCCTAGATACTGTGTCAGATTTTTACCTCATCTCTTTGTTCACGTCTTGCCTCCTCTTAATTTTCTATTATGACAAGAATTCTTTTTCTGAAATACAAACCTAATCAAGCAATATTATGAGATTAATGGCTCCCTACTGCTTTTTGAATAAAGACTAAACTCTTAGACTGATTTATGAAGTTATGCTTAATTTGACTCACTTGTCCAGTCCTAGACATATAAATTTAGGGGGTGGAATTCTATCAATATTCAATACTTTTCTAGTCCCCAGATCTTGGCAAATGTTGTTTGTACTTTCTGCTAGGAAAAGCTTCTTCCCTTCATTATCCCTAAGTCCAAATAATCCTTCAACTTTGAGCTTTGGATGACTTCTTCAGGGATACTTTCCTAATGTCCCAAATATGGGTTGGGTGCCTGCCAATGGTCTTACACTATAACCTATAATCACCCCATCATAGCACTTGAAGCATGTCATACATGGAATTCCTCATTTAATTTCTTATTTCTCCCATCAGATTATACATCCTGCATGGGCAGAGACTATGTCTATCTTATTTTTCCACATTATCTCAGGTGATAATTATGATGCTCAGTTCACAACTGGTGCCTAATAAATAGTGAATAAACAAAAGGACAGAGTCCTTGACACAGTCAAGTAGAAAAGGAATTATGACTTAAAATGAGGAGAAATTCATAATTTCTTAAAGTGCCTCCTTAGCTATATCTGAGGACATTCAGAATCACATTTGACTTAATAAATTGAATATCCTGCCAGGACTTGAAAATTTTTTAAACACAAACATAAAGCTTGTCTCACTGGTTTGCAAACAGTTCAATTCTATCTCACCCAAATAAGCAAACAGGCTGATATGCCACCTGCACAGATATAGCGAGCCCTGGGGGTAAATTCTCCAATGATAGGCATTTCAAACCTGTTTATCTATGAGGCTAAAAACTAGTCCAGCAACTTTATGAAAACAAGGGAAGTGGTAGCCAAAAGGGAAAACTGAACCTCTTCTAAGTTCAGGCTCTGAGGAAGACAAAAGGAGACCACCAAAAATTGTGAATGGGATAAGACAGACAGACATAGGCGAAAACAAACAAGCCAGGATAGAGGGTGAGAAGAAAGCAGCTTTAACTTGGGACTGTCAGGCTAGACAAAAGCTGAGTTAGACCCTGACCCATCAGGTAAGATTGTACTATTGATGAGAGGCCCTTGAGAAAAAAAAAATTTACTTTTCTAGCATTAAGAATAAGGTACCAGCAGCAGAGTGGCCATGGGCTCCACCAAAGTAGGCAGGTCATAGAGGTTTCCTGAATGAATGAAAGTGCCTGCCTGGCAATCATTTTGTTTTATTTTAAAAGTTTGTGTGTGTGTTTTTTTAATTAGCACTACTTGCTTGTTGAGGAAAATTTTGATAATAAACAACATTGCCAGGGGAAAAAAAATCCAAAAATCACCACAAATTCACCACTCAAAATAGCTGCCAGTATGTTGATGTCTGTCCATCTAGACTTTTCTCCCCATTATACATTATTCTATAATTTTTTACACTTAGCAATACATCAAAAATACTATTCCATATCAATCTGAACCCATTTTAATGTAGCCAGTGTGACACACTCTGTGATTCTCCTATGGCTGAACATACGCCTGGACACTAACCCAGAATGATCCATCTCCATCTTGGCTAAGCCATGTGTGGATGGTAGTCCCGACTCCAGCCACGTCCACAGCCTACCTTTGTCTACACACTTCATGTCTAACCTTGGCAATGCCAAGAGTCTCGTTTTAGAGCTTTCACCATTTTGGTAGTCTTTGAATCCAGCCTGCCACCTAACACATTTGAATCTAACTTAGCCTAGAAAAACCTTCACTTGAATTAAGCTTCTATTTCTCTTAGAGACCCTGTCCTAAGATCGGCTACATATAAGAGGTTGAAATGCCAGAAGCACATGTTTCTGAAATTAACAAAAGCATCTGGATGAAAACTACCATACAATGAGAAGCATTTGGTGAAATATGCTAAAAATAAAAATAAGGTATCTCTATCCCCATTTCCTACATACACATTTCCTATCATTCTCAATCATCTCAGGAAGGGAGGTCAACAGAATAAGGCACAAAGGTATAAAAAGAGAAAGTTAACAAAGGCAAGCACAAACAGGCAGGAGCAGACAGTGAGGAGCTGCATAGCTTGTGCCTGTGTGTGTGTATGTGTGTTTAACAGAATTTATTCACAGGCCATGGAGCAAACACCATAAATCTGGTCATTAGATGAAAACAAACGTTGAAGACAAAAGCCTGGAGGTTTTCAGATTGTATTTCAAATGGGAACCCAATAAAGTATGAAAACCTAGTTACTCCCCAGATTGTGGCTTATAAAACCACCCAGAAAGAAATCAGCTAAGGGCCTATATCTCCTGGCCACAGTGATTAGTGATAAAAACAGCAAGCCTCATCTTAAGAAAAACAGTACCCCAAATGGAAACAAACCTACAAAGACAACTAAGCACACAGGCCGGCACACACACACTTCAAAGGGTGGTCAAATGCACTAATAAAATAGAAACAACTAATAACAAAGAAACCTGGTTTTGGAATTCCACCGGGAGGCCCATCTCTGACTCTATTCTATAATCCTCTTCCCCATCTCTGACACCAGCATTTCTCCCTAGAGTAGCAGCAGTTATAAAAGCGTAAGTGATTGGACAAAAAGATGTCAGTGGTCCCAGAGTCAGAATCTCACAACAAGCACCTGTAATCACTGTAATGGTTCCACCAGGAAGTCCTGTAATTAAATTTCAGGCAAACCCTGTGAGAAGTTAAAGTACTAGTAAAGGGAGCTTCTTCAGGGCCTCTGTTCTAAGTGCATGACTCTGATCAGGTCTCGTGCAACCTCATTTCCCTTCTTATTCTCTGTCTGGATACTAGTAGCCCTGCTCATGAATGATAGGAAATGTGTATGTAGGAAATGGGGATAGAGATACCTTATTTTTATTTTTAGCATATTTCACCAAATGCTTCTTCTCATTGTGTGATAGTTTTTATCCAGATGCTTTTGTTAATTTCAGAAACATGTGCTTCTGGCATTTCAACCTCTTATATGTAGCCGATCTTAGGACAGGGTCTCTAAGAGAAACAGAAGCTTAACCCAATACTTTATTGGGTTCCCATTTGAAATACAATCTGAAATCCTGAATGATTTTCTAATCCCTCCCTTCAAATAAAAAGACTAGCCATCACTATACTATACCCTGGGAAGGTGAAAGGTCTTGGTTCTGGAAGTGCACTGCCATCCTGCATGTGAAACCACTGGCCCAAGGCGTGCCTGGAAATACATTTCCACTCATCACACAGCCAGTTGTCAGTAAACACATCTCTTGAACTCCTCATGTGTGCAAGGTCCCATGCAGGCAGTTTATCTGGACACTAGTAGCCCTGCTCACGAATCCATGCGCCAGTAGCTCTCTGCAAGCCTGTCTGCTCTGCGCCCACTGCCCAGAGGCTCTCCCTGGCCCAGGGGCCCATCCACGGCCAGGCATGGAACGCCTGCCTCATTGCCGCAGCAACGAAGTTAGACGATATGGAAAAGATAACATTAACTAAAAAGAATACTGATAGCAGGAACACACAGTTTAACTACTATATTTATTCTCTCCCAGTTCTGGGGACCAGAAAGCGGAATTCAGTATCAATGGTCTAAAATCAGAGTGTCAGCAGAGTACCTCCTGAAGCTCCAGGGAAGTTTCTGACCCTCACCTATTCTAGCTTCTGGTGGCTGCTAGCATTCTTTGGCTTGTAGCTGCATACTCCACTCTACTGTAGTCACACTGCTTTCCCCACTTTTGTCTTTTGCCAATTCACATCATTAAAGCAAGGGGAAGGTGCCGACACAGTTCCATGATCAATGAACATATTAGAACTAGGAGGACTCTTAGAAAAAGTCTAATAATCTTCCCTATCTAGCCAGTAGAGTTTTCAGGGTTTCTAATATACATGTAATCTAACCATCTCTATTCTAGGCATCCACCTGACAAGCAGGAGACCCAGAGGTCTAGGCCCGTTACTTTTCAAAGCAGCTCAGGCTGGGGTCAGTTTGGGATCCTGGTCAAGTCAGGTGAAGGTTCCAACCGAATTCTACTCCCATACATTGAGCCAGGCACCCCTAACCTTAAAGGGAGTACATGAGCAGGGAAACTACCAGCTAAAGTAATCTTTAAAAATCTATCCATCTGCTCTTAAAAAGTATTTCTGGATATCACTGGACCACAGATACTAAGTATCAAGTTTCTCCTATATTCAAGTGAAGAGAAGCTTACTGACACAGTACAATACCCCTAACCATCCCCACTCTTTCGCCAGAAGAGAAAAACAAAAACAAAAACCCCACTCTAACTCCCATGCAAGTCAAATTAGTAAAGGACAGTGTGTGTACTTGTTCTTATTCAGACTCAATGCTTCCTTTCCCCCCAGTGAACCCATGTTTTTTGTAAGTTTGTGAAAACTCAGGCTAAGACTTATTTACATGAAAAACAAAAACAAAAAACAAATAACAAGCAGTCACCAGGCAAACGTTACACTCCCAATTAACACACACTGTTGTCCGTAACTGGTATGATGTGATATCCGGTGCCCGGTTTCCCAAATCCACAGCTGGAAGAAATGAAATAAGACTCAGAACACCAAGTGTGATCTGCTGCTGCAGAAATATGGAAAAAGAGTCCATTTAGCGGATATTCATTGCAGACTGAAGGATTTAGTCTTCACTCCGAAAAACTGCCTGGAAGTACTCAAAAAATAAAAAAATAAAAAAGGGATAATTTTCAACAGATTGGCTGGATCTCCAGACGAAGAGGAAAAGCCAGCGTTTGGCAGAGCTGTGAAAGGAACATTTTGGACATCTTAGCCATTTATTTTTTGGGGAGCCAGAGAACTAATCTGGAATAAGTGTAACTCATTATTGTTATTATTATTAAAAACCCTAACCTCTGGCTCCTGGGGCTGGCAGCAGGAAGCACGTTGGTTTCTGGAGCAACGCAAGTGAAATTTATTAAATGAGACGTTCCAAGATCAGGGTCCTGCGCTTGGTGTTCTCACGAATGGCTATTTTTTAAAGTACTGTCTGAAGTCAGTAGGCTGCCACCTCTTTGCAGACCCTGGAAAGCCATCTGCTTGGCCCTGGGAGTAGCCTGTACATTGGGATCACACAGAGGCAGGTTTTCCACCTGGCTGGGAGCCATTCCCTTCCATGCATGTTTCCCCCTAACAGCCAGGCCCAAATCCTTCCAAGGCTGAGGCTGTGTTTGCCATCTCGACTGTATCTCCTGCACGTCTAGTAGAGGAGACAGACAGCATGCACTGGAAGTGCATTTTAAAAAATAAAGAAATATCTCATGCCTCTATTCTTCCCTTCTTTTTAGTTACATGCTATTCATTAGAATTAACATATGTTCATTTTTAAAAAGCAGGTAATACAAATAAATAGTAAAAGAAAATTTACCTTGCTCCACTCTAGAACTTTTCTATATACATAAAAAAGTTAAACTTATACATATAATCTATACAGTTATTCTGAAGGAATGACAAATCTAGATGTGCTAAACAAATATTCTTCAGCCACCTGGGAATAATAATATTTAGGTGCTTCACTCATTTATGTTTTGAAAGTAGAGAAAAACCTAGTGTTTCTGGTACTTTTTTTTTAAAATATATTTTATTGATTTTTTACAGAGAGGAAAGGAGAAAGATAGAAAGTCAGAAACATCGATGAGAGAGAGGCATCAATCAGCTGCCTCCTGCACGCCCCACAGTGGAGATGTGCCCGCAAGCAAGGTACATGCCCCCAACCAGAATCAAACTTGGGACCTTTCAGTCCACAAGCTGACGCTCTATCCACTGAGCCAAACCGGTCTCGGCATGGTACTTAATTTTTAAAAATATTTTGGAATAAAAGTACATTTTCATTATCTTATCTCCACATATGATAAAGTTTAGCTAACTAAAGCCTAATAGGAAAAAAATCATATTCCATCAGAATTTTGAAGCAAATGCTCTGTTAACTTCTATTATCTAACTCTGCTGCCATGTTGATCCTTAATTCTCTGGGAGCTTTTTTTTCTCTCCACAAAACATTCGAAACTTAATGAATGTGTCTTGATATGGACAATTTCTTATTCGTTGTACTGAAACTTGTATCCTTTTAGTTTTAAGAAACTGTCCTGTGCTAATTCTTTGACAATTTTCCGCCCTCATTTTTCTCTGCTTTCCTTTCGGAACTCCTATAAATTAGGTGTTGGACTGCCTGAAATAATCTTCTAATTTCCTTTATTTTCTCTCCCATCTTTCTTGTTTTCTTTAGTTTTACCTCTGAAGGGTTCTTGTACTCTGTGTCCCAGCCTATGTATTGAGATGTTCAGTGGATTATCATATTTTTAACATAAAGTTCTATAATGTGTCAAACAAGGGTTAGAAACAGACCAACAAGAAGAAGGCACAAATGAAGACCACTGTGAATAAGCAATATAGCAGAAAAGCATTTTACTTAAAGGATCGGTTCTAGCATCCACCAAAGCTTTTCATAAAAAGAATACCAATTCTAAGCACAAAATGTCCTACTTAAAAGATTTTCTCCTTCCTCCAATTTGGCGATGACTCCAAAGCAATGGAGACAAAATAGTTATTAAGAAGGCAGGAAATCCTTCCAGTTAACCCACTTTTACATACTGTTCCTTATGGTCAAAATCTTGCCCACACTGTGGTTACTCTTTTTGACTTTGTGACCTTATTATTACAACTGTCAATTATGTTCACCATATTTGAGCAGAAGAGCTGCTTGAATGTTAGAGACTACTCTACGGAGCTATTTAATCTAAGATACTTCCAGTAAATATCTGAACTATATAAATACTTCCAAGTCAAGTCTTTAAAATGTATAAAATTCACAAATGTTAAGACAAATGCTGCCTTAATTATATAATTATATTTAAAGTAGAATAATGCTATTAGTTTAGACAAACTAAAGGCAGTTCAAATATTATTTATCAGACTACATTAAGCCTATTTTCAATAGTAAAATACTTTTTTTTAATATATATACATTTTATTGATTTTTTTTTAGAGAGGAAGGGAGAGGGATAGAAAGTCAGAAACATCGATGAGAGAGAGACATCGATCTGCCGCCTCCTGCACACTCCACACTGGAGATGTGCCTGCAAGCAAGGTACATGCTCCTGACCGGAATCAAACCTGGGATCTTTTAGTCCGCAGGCCGACGCTCTATCCACTGAGCCAAACCGATCTTGGCTAAAATACTTTTTTTAATGGTTTGGATGGCATTTTATTTTAGAAAAGACTGCTACTACATCATAGAGTCAAATTTAAAACCATAGATTATTTATTCTGGGTGGAATGCGAATGAGAAAATATAATGTAGCGAGACAGCAAAGATTTTGAATTGGTCGGACCAGAGAAGCTCCATCTATTGGCAGTGTGACTTTGGGTGCATTATTCAACCTTGCTGCATATCTTTCCACTTTGTTTTCTATAAAATGGGAGTAACAGTGCCCACCTTGAGGAGCTACTGTGAGAAATGAGATAATGCCTGGACAAATCTAACACTGAACCTTCTCAAGAAATGACACACATTGTTCTTTGGCCTTGGCTCCTTTTACCTAGCCCTCTTTGTCCCCTCCCACTTTAAAGAGAAAATGAAAGGAATAAAGGGGAGATTAGGATAAATTGCCATAAAGGTCAACATACTCTGAGTTCTAAGATCCAGGAGTACCAGAGAACATAAGTCACTTTCACTCCTACTATACCAATAGCTTTTCAAAATACATGAAGTGTAAGCACTAAAAACATGATTAAAATTTGGGTTTGGCATAAAAATATTTTTGCCAAGTACCATGAATATGTTCACACCTATACTTTGCAGTAATCATACACTTAATTATGTATCTACTAGAGGCCTGGTGCATGAAATTCATGTGGATGGGGGCGGAGTTCCCTCAGCCCAGCCTTAATCTTCTCCAATTCGGGACCCCTTGGGGGATGTCAGATTGCTGGTCTAGACCAGCAGTTGGACATACCTCTCACAATTCTAGACTGATGGCTCCTAATTGCTCAATGCCTGCCTGCCTGGTCACTCCTAACTGCCCCCCTGCTGGCCTGGTCATCCTTAACTGCCCGCTGCTGGCCAGGTTGCCCCTAACTGCCCCTCTGCTGGCCTTGGTCATCCCCCCAACTGCACCCACCAGCCTAATCACCC
>PVJN01053038.1:0-13870 GCA_004026805.1 Lasiurus borealis | reverse complement strand
GTTATGGCTATGGAACAAGCTATACAGACCCAAGAGCTGCAAAGGGCTTCCTCATATCCATGGCTACCTTTAGTTTCATTGCTGCATTGGTGGTATTTGTTACTAGTGTTATAAGATCTGAAATATCTAGAACAAGAAGATATTACCTGACTGTGATAATCGTGAGCGCTATCCTGGGCTTCCTGATGTTTATTGCCACAATCGTCTATATAATGGGAGTCAACCCAACTGCCCAGGCTTCTGGATCTATGTATGGTTCACAGATTATTGCCCTCTGCAACCAGTTTTATTCACCTACAACTTCTGGAATGTTCGTGGATCAGTATTTGTATCACTACTGTGTGGTGGATCCCCAGGAGGTATGAGCAATTTTATTTTTTCACACCTTGCGTCAGAGGCTCTCAACTCAGGATGCTAATAATAGAACCATGTTGGGAACTTTTAAACAATATTGTTACCAAGACCCCACTTCTATTTTACTCAGACTCTGGGAGAAGGGCTAGGTGTCATTGTTGAGATATAATTAACATACCACATAATTCATCCATTTCCAGTACCATTTGTTGGTTTTAGTATATTCACAGAGTTGTGCAACCATCACTAAAATCAACACTTTCACTATTCCCCGAAGAACATTTCACTAATTCATACAGTCAGTTGTCATTTCCCTAACTCTTCCCAGACCTATTCTATAGATTTGCCTATTCTGGATTTTATATAAACAGAATCACACAATTCATATGCAGGTTTTTATGATTGACTTCATTTAGCACAATGTTTTTAAGGTTCATGTTGTACTTCAATCCTCTTTATTGCTGAATAATAGTCCTTTATATGGATATACCAAATTTTTTTTATTCATCAGTTGATGGGCATATGGGCTAATTCTATATTGGCTGTTATGACTAATGCTCTGACCATTTGTGTGTAAATTTTTTGTGTGTTTTAATTTTTCTTGACTCTATTCCTACGGATGGAATTGCTGAGTTTTATGGTGACTTTGTGTGCTTAACCTTTGAGGAACTGCCAGACTTTTCCAAAGTGGTTACATTACTTTAAATTTACCAGAAACATACAGGATTCCAGTTTATGCACATTCTTACCAATAGTGTTTTTGTCTGTCTGATTTCAGCCATGCTAATGGGTGTGAAGTGGCACCTCATTTTGGTTTGGATTTCCATTTCTTTGGCAGCTAATGAATGATGTTGAGCTTGTTTTCTTTGTGCATATATCTTCTTTGGAGAGATGGCTATTAGAATCTGTCAATTTTTTTAATTCGGCTATTTGTATTTTTATTATTGAGTTGTAAGACCTCTTTAATATATCTGAATACAAGTCCCTTATAGATGTGTGATTTGCAAGTATTTTCTCATTTTCATTTCATTTGCTGTATATTGCTCTGTTCTCTGCACAGGTGAACAGAGGATGAGGTTTGATTTTTTTTTTCTTTTGTGTGTGTTTTTGGTGTCATCTCTAAGAAGATGTGATCTAATTCAGAGTTATAAAGGTTTGCTCCTGTGTTTTCTTCCAAGACTTAATTTTAGCTCTTTCAGTCAGGTCTGTGATCCATTCAGTTAGGACATAGTAGTATGAGAAAGGAGTCTAACACTCTTTGCGCGGTTGTATTGGTATTATTTATTGAAAGGACTATTTCACCATTAAATTGTCCATGCCTTAGTCAGAAATGAATTGATGGTAAATGTCAGGATTTATTTCTAAACTCTCAATTTGATTCCATTTCATCTATATTTATATCCTTATGCTAGTACCTCATTACTTTGATGACTGTAGCTTTGTATGTTTTGAAATCAGGAAGTGAGAGTTTGCTAGTTTTGTTCTTTTTCAAGATCATTTTGGCTAAATTTAGGGTCCCTTGTGTTTTCATATGAATTTTGGGATCAGCTTGTAAATTTCTGGAGGGAAAAAAAAAAAGCCAGCTAGAATTTTGGAGGATTGCATTGAATCTGTAGATCGCTTTGGGGAGTGTTGTCATCTTTACATTAAGTCTGGTAATACATGAACGTAGTATGTCTTTCCATTTACCTAGGTCATCTTTAATTTCTTTCAGAGTGTTTTGTAAGTTTTAGAGTGTAAGCCAGTATTTTTAAAAGCTATCCAGTTGATTCAAATGTGCAGGTGGGTTAGAAAACCCTGCCTTCAGTAGCCATGAGTCACTCCCTAATTATATTCAGAAAACGTTTCTGGGTTACTGACTGACTCAGGAATTCTCATTGTTTTGCCTCTTTTGAAGTCTGAAATGTTTTCCCTGCAATTGTAGGTTTTCAGAATGTCTGTGGTTGACATTCACATGTATCTGTGGTTATCAGGCTGAGCGTCAGTACTCCTATCTTCCCACAGCCCCATCCTTTTTAGTCCTCTGACCACCCAACCTGTATTCTTTGAGAAAGGTTATCACTGTTAGAGAGCTGCGGAGAGCTTCTCCTGCTACTTATATATCCAGGGCAGAGTCCTGGTGCCTCAACTCCAGGTGCCTCTGGGCCAGCGTACCACTTAACACATCTTCCAGGCCCTGGGAGAACAGTCATGGGTAGAGTTTCCTTGTCACGGATCTCCTTCTAGTAAGTAGATGAAAGACTCCAAGACAGAAAAACCTGCCAGACTAAATGAATCATTTGTCAGGTTCCTCTAATTTATAGCTCTGTTAGATTATGTCTGCATAATTAATGGGAAGGCCCGTCCTCTGTAAAAATACGGCTCCTTGGTGCTCAAGCTTTAGTTGGAAATTGTTTCCTGTAAAATTCTGAAATGGGGATGATGATAGTGCCTAACGTTAATTAACTGTATCCTGAGGATGGAATTAAGGGGTATGTGTTTTGCTAGCCTTAATTAGTATGGGAAGGTTTCATAGTTCTAAAATGTAGGCTTTTGTATCAGTTTTTATCAGTTAAGTCACATATTTAGTAGAGTATGCTGAAGTAAGCAATTAGAATGTAATTATATCATTATCTTTACTCTCTTTAGGCCATTGCCATTGTGCTGGGATTCATGGTTATTGTGGCTTTTGCTTTAATAATATTCTTTGCTGTGAAGACTCGAAGAAAGATGGACCAGTATGACAAGTCAAATATTTTGTGGGACAAGGAGCCTGTTTATGATGAGCAGCCCCCTAATGTTGAAGAGTGGGTAAGTATTAAAAAAAAAAATCAGCAAGCATCCAGTCTTTCATTAAACTCCTACGTTTCTGTCTCTGAACTTGACCTTCAGTGTTTTGTGAAACTCTGTTCTTAGAATTACTGTCAATGTTGCAAAAGTTTTGGTCTCAGGTTTTACTTTAAGAAGGTGGGATAAGTAGAAATTATTTTACTACAAGGTAAAAATCAGATTTCCATTTTCAAGAAATAGATCTAAGCACAAAATGGATTGATTCTCAAGTAGTCGTGTGAAAAAAATAAATAAACTAATCATGTGGAAGGAATTAACACAACTCCCCACCCCCACCCAGCCACTTTTTACTTTCCTGCTTATCTTTGGAGGGAAACACGATTTCGCAAGGTATTCCCTGGGATCAAGATTGTTTTTGGAGTGGTAGCAGGTGGCAGACTTAAACTTTTTACGTAGAGATCAGCCTGGTGAATCACAGTGTCTGGTTCTACACTAATATGCACAGTACTATCTATGAACTGCTTAAAGAGGCTGAGAGAGATTAGAGCCAGTTCCTTTTTTGTATATATGGTTAACCCACCAGTAGGTAGTTTCCTTGTTATATGATTTGCTGAAAGCCCACAAAGTCCCTCTCTTTCCAGTGCATGTCATTGAAAACCTCACCGGTCTTTAGAGATGTTGGGAGTAAGACTTTGTTTCTTAGAAATCCAAATCCTCTGTTAGGATGATGTTGGGAACAACCTCAGAAACTGCCATCATAGGGTTCTTGGAGCAGATTGATTGCTTCCACCAGGGTTAGTTGAGAACCCTGGACACTTGGTTCCAGGATAGGATTTTTTATTTACTTATTTGTTGGCTGGTGGGAGGTCAGTGGAAAGGGCTAAGGGTGGGTACTGCTGGTCAGGGGTAAAGATAGTCATCATCCTGAAGGCTCCTTGAGCTATAGCATTGCATTCATCTTGTGTTGGAAGAATTCTAGAAATGTGGATGAAAAGGTTTATTTTTACTGATTTTACAGAGAGCGGAAGGAGAGGAAGAGAGAGAGAGAAACATCAATGTGAGAGAGAAACATTGATCAGTTGCCTTCTGTGTGTCCTGACCAGGATCGAACCTGCAATCTGATTAAGTGCCCTGATTGGGGAATTGAACCGGAAACGTTTTTGGTGCACGAGGCAGTGCCCCAACCAACTGAGCATGGTCCAGGGTTGAATTCTCACTTTTTATTTTGCTTTTTTTAGTTAAAAAGCAAAAATTAAGCAGTCTCAGGAAAGTCAGAAGGTGGGATATATGTCATGGAAATGATAGTTCTATGTCCCTGCCCTTGAAGAAATCCTCTGTTAGGATGGATTGTTCTTTGTCCCTCCTCAGTCTTTCCACCCAGAAAGTGTGAAGGTGTTAGGGAATGTTTTCCTTTAACCTTTAGCCCCAGGCAAGGCCAACGCAGATGGAATAGGACAGTCTATTGTGAACTATGAAGTAAATGTTTCTTGGGAGTTTCTGGGCGTGTCAGTTTTCACTGGCTGTTGGATTTATTTACTTAAGGTTTCGAGAGCCTTAAAAAAAAAAAAAAACTGACTTAAGAGAGACTAGAGCCAGTAATAATAGAGTCCCAGTGAACTTTGGGCTCTCGTCTGATTTTACTGTCATGAATGTTTAGTCAGTTCCAGGTGCTTTTGATAATTTGGCAAAGGCGAATCATACCTTATAGAGGTGACAATGATGATGAAGTGGAAAGGATTTAGCTTATTAAGAGGGATTATTTTTATAATGCTTCCTCACAAAATCGCTGGAAAAATTGGTAGCCCAGACGAGGCTGTTTGATGTATACTTAATAGTTTCTCTGTAGAAATAACTATTTCGCTGTATGAAACTTAAAGAATCAGCTGATAAATAGCAGGTATACAATATTGGCATGCTAGTGTTTTATTTGATACTTGCAAATTCTTCATTTCTTTTCCCTTTCCCTTCTTTTTTCCAATTGAACAGCATAAGGAAGGCTAGTATTTGAACGGCATAAGGAAGACTAGTATTTGCACTAGAGGCCTGGTGCATGAAATTTGTGCACTCAGGGGCGGGTCCCTCAGCTTGGGCTGCGCCCTCTCACTGTCTAGGAGCTCCACAATCAATTGTCCCGCAGAGGAAGGATCCGCTGCAGCCCACTGGTCAGTGGCTTGGGCCTCCCTCTGCGGGGTGATGGATTGCCCTGTAGAGGGTGGTCTGGGCTCCCTCTTTGGGGTGATCATGGAGCCCCCCTGATTGATTGCCCTTCTGGACGGTGGCCTGGGCCTCCCTCTGCTGGGGAATTGTGGGATGATGATGGGGGGACCCCCCCACAAACCAATTGCATTGCACCCACCTTGGCTGGCCTGGTGCCAATGTGTGTCATAGTGTGGTCATCAGGACGGCTGTTCGGCCATTTGGTCGATTTGCATATTACACGTTTATTATAGATAAGCTACTTAGAGGTGGTTTTAGCCACAGGTGTATTGCTTTCCCTTTCATTCTCCCCTCACCTGCCCAGGTTTGCTTTGCTAAACTCAAAACCAGTACCTTCGACCTTGCACCCTCAATTCCCCACCTTCTCTGTTGTTCAGCAGATGAGCATCCAGCCCTCTGCCTTGTCAGGAGTATTTGATCTGTACATAGCTGTATATTTCAGTGTATTCTTGGGAGGGGCAAGTTCAGCATCCTCCTACACTGTCATCATCTTGGACCTCCTTAGGAAATGTGCAACTTTCTAATTTCCTGTCTCTGAATCTTTAGCACAATGCTTTCTCTGCCTTCCTAAGGAATTTTAGTTTTTTTCTACCTCCTCTTTCTGTATATCTTGTACTTTGTAAAATAAACAGACCATGTTTGCATACTGGGTGTTAACCTAGTTCTTTGAAGTTCACTTAGGTTTGTGCCAACATTGTTGTATTTTAAAAGTTTAAAGGTCCGTTTAATAAATATACAGATCTTTATTTTTTTTCTGTATGTCCTCAAACCCCAGAACGAATGGATACTTTTTCTAAATTAAAGTACACTCAGTCATTGATGAACGATGGGGATAAGTTTTGAGAAATGCACCTTAGGCGATTTCATCATTGTGAACATCATAGTGTAGACTTACTCAGACTTCGATAGTATAGCTTACTGCATATCCAGGCTAAATAGTATAACCCCATGGCCGGCAAACTGCAGCTCATGAGCCACATGCGGCTCTTTGGCCCCTAGAGTGTGGCTCTTCCACAAAATACCATGGCCTGGGTGAATCTATTTTGAAGAATTTTAAGTTTAAAAAATCTGGCTCTCAAGAAATTTCAATCGTTGTACTGTTGATATTTGGCTCTGTTGACTAATGAGTTTGCCGACCACTGGTATAACCTATTACTTTTAGGCTACAAGCCTGAACAGCATGTTTCTGTATAAAACATGGTATTAAATCAATTAGGAGAGACAATGCAATCAAGAGACACAGCAAATGCAAGATCTCTTAGGCTCCTGCCAACATAACACAGCATACTGTTTTACAGCAAACATTGTTTTATAAGTAGAAAGAGGACTCTCAAACAACAATAAAAAGTATAGTGTTGTAACTAAATAAACCATTAACATTGTTGTTTATTATCAAGTATTATGTATTGTACATAATTGGTGTACTAGATGTGCTGTACTTTTGTACAACTAGCAGTGCATAGATTGTTTTACACCACAGCATCACCACAAACACAAGAGTAATGCAATTTTACATTACAGCGTTACAAGTCACTAGGTGATAGAAAGTTTTCAACTCCATTACAGTCTTCCAGGCTAGCCACCTTGTTATTATCCTAACTGCAGTACTTGCTGTATGGACTCTTATAGGAAAAATGAGGTTTGCAACTGACTTAAGTAATTTGTCTCAGACTTGACATTCTAATCTGCAGGACAAGTGTTATGTTTGCTGTTATAACTTGTATTTGTTGGTGTGTATGTGTGTGTGTGTGTGTGTCTTTTCCCTCTGAGACCCCGTTTTCTTTGTCAATAGAATTGGAGAAAACAGTATATTTTCGGTCCATAGTTGGGGATCTGTGTATGGGGAGGGTCAACTTAAGTTTTACATGGGATTTGGCACTCCTAAACCCTGCATTGCTCAAGGATCAACTGTACTGAGTATAACTAACAGATTAGAATGATAAAATATGTGTAAAATGCTTTTCTCTACTACAGATCAGCATACATGAGTATTTTCTGCATGTCTGCTAATTTGCACCTTTTCTTGTTATTGCCACATGATTATGTCAGAAGCAGGTATAGGCTAAGTTTGGAGAGAGCATGCCATAAACTTGTTTCCCCATTGTTACCAAGTAGAGATTTGTTTTAAAAGATTCTGTTTTTAGCCCTGGCTAGAGTGGCTCAGTTGGTTGGCCATCATCCCTGTGCACCAAAAGGTTGCCAGTTAGATTCCCAGTCAGGGCACTTGCCAGAGTTGCGGGTTAGATTCCCAGTAGGGGACGTACAGGAGGCAGCCCATTGGTGTTTCACTCTCACATTGATGTTTCACTTCCTCTCTCTCAAAATTAATTTTTTAAGAATCTTTAAAAATTTTTTATTTTAAAGTAGGAAATACTTAAAGCCAAGTTTGTTATCTAGGTGGCTTTATTTCTAGAGGTTTCTAAGCCTTTGACATTGTGATGCAACATTTATGTAGCATTGCTTCCAGGATTTACCTGACAAGGTAGGAGCTAGTGAGGATGAGCTGGCTGGGTGTAGAGAAGGGATAGGGCTCCTGATTGTTCTTTGTGGTGATGAAGGCTGTCACTTTGTCTGTTTATTTAATAGGTTCCTCACATATAATTGGGGAAAATACAAGTTCCACCTACAGATTTGCTGATTCTGTAACAATTAAAGGGCTTAGGTCAGTCTGGACCAGTGCATATTTTATTAATATATAATAAATGCCCAGTACATTTTAGCTAGAGTAGTAATTGTTAGCATTTGCAATGATGAGTGTGAATAAGGGAAGTTGGCTAAGAGGACCCAAAATGTAAGCACATTTAATATTGGTTGCAATTTAACTTAATTTTCCTCTTACTTACAAGCTTATAAGCTAGCTACAAGTTCTGATAAAAACCTTTTTTTTTCCTTTTCTGAAAGGGATTAGGCAGGTCCTGAATAACATGTCCTTGTACACAGGATGGGGGAAACAGATATGGATGGGGTAGGTGAGTGGGACTGAGCAGTGGTGGTAACAGCATTAGACATCTGAAGAAATTTGAATAGTTTCATCTGTTGTTGTTAATCCTCACCCAAGGATATTTTTTCACGTTGATTTTTAGAGAAAGTAGAAGGGAATGGGGCGAAGAGAGAGAGACAGAAACACCAATGTGAGAGAGACACATCGATTGGTTGCTTCTCACATATGCCTGGACTGGGACTATGGATTGAACCTGCAACTCAAGTATGTGCCCTTGACCAGGAATCAAAACCAAGACCCTTTGGTGCACCTGCCGACACTAGCTGCTGAGACACATGGGCTGGGGCAGAATAGCTTTTTAATTTTCAGCCACTACAAGCATTCTTTAATGTCAGAGCAGTCATTTACAGGATTTCTGACTGTTGGTATGCTCTATTGGTATATAGCATGTTACCTGTGGCTTCAGGAGAGTCAAAATGAAACAAAAGTGGAAATGGCCCTATCTGGCTACTGACTTTTAGACCCACCGGCACGGAGCACTGAGGCCCTGTCTGTCCGGCACCCCTGTGAGTGAAAAGGGGTGGGTGGGTGAGCAGGCCAGGGCATCCCTGGGAGCCGGGTTAAGAGTTGTAATGGAAGATGCAGTAGGAGGTGGAATATGTGGTAAAGCTGGTGATGCCTTTGTGGCTCTCTGAAAGCAGGAATTCCTAGATTTCAAGCACTACTTAGAACTAAGCATAGGTGATAGTATAATCGTCCAAATGGGGCAGTTGTCTGCCTTGGCCAGTGGTTCTCAGACCTTACAAGCATCAGAATTACATGAAGGAATGGTTAAAACAGACTATTCAATCCTGTGTGGGAAGGCTCATGCCCAGCCTCCCTCCCACCCTGACCCTTCTAAATCACAAATGGGATTAAAAAAATAATATTCTAGGGCCCTTTGGAAGAAAACCTTTTCTGGAATTAGTACAAGCAAAAAGGAGATTTCACTGCCACTCCCCATGTTTCTCCCCATGAAATCTCTTTGCTTGCTGGGCCCCACCCCCAGAATGTCCCATTCCGTAGCTCTGGAATGGTGCCTGGGAGTCTGCATTTCTAATGAGTTTCCCAAGGAACGTGGATGCTGCTGGTCTGGGGACCACACTTTGAGAACCACTGCCCTGCAGAGCCACGCTGCACTGAGTTCAGGTAGGCATGGGGCCTTCTCCACATCATGGAGACACTGTACAGAGTCCTGGAGGAAACAAGGGGATTTGGACCCCCAGATGGTGACGGAGCACAGGCTCTGAGAACTAAGGTGTTCTGGGACTTGTGGCATACCTGTTGTTGAGCGCTGGCGTAAGACACATGAGTATTAAAATGCAGCCTGCACCAGGACTTCCGTTTCTAGAGCAAGGAGGCCCTGAACGTTATCACTCGCCGAGGATAAGGTTTCTCCAGCTCACCCTCTTCCAAAGCTCTGTTAACAATTCATTGACTCCTAGGGAGGTTCAGAATTCATCTTTGTTGGTGTATGTTAATATTTCCCTACGGGCAGCACGCACTTCCGGATGGGGACACGGTGTTTGCTAACTCCTTGGTGCCATTTGATCCACAGTGAATGAATCAGACAGGCTCAAACCTGGTCCATGAGCTCTTCATTTGTAGGATTAGTACGTTTGGGGACACCTGCCTTCGGGAGGCCCAGGGTGGAGAGAAGTCTGAGGGAACTTTCCAGAGGCAATTTTGAGGCTCTTGTTGGGGGAGCATCTTGTGGGTAGAATCTCAGAAAACAGGAAAAACAAGTTGGGCCACATACTGGTCTGAAAGTGGACGCAGGTTGTAAACCTGGAGATGGTACTTTGAGATTAAGGGACTCCTCCCTCCGATGTCTGTTCTTTCTCCACTGTAATTACCAAGCAGGGACGGCCCTTCTGTTCCCCTTCTGAGGGAGAGGGTTCTACGCCCTGAACTAAACAAAGGCACCTGGTGACTGAAGCACGGGTCCACAGTGATTTTGTGTCAGAAGCCGCTTTTACTTTTGTCTAAAAGGCAAGCGAGGCTCTTCAAAATGGATTCACCTCACCTCTCATTAGGGGGAGGCGAGGAGTGGAGGCAGAGAGAATGACTCCATTTGTTCCGGGGATTAGTCAGTACCCAGAACAGATAGGCACCCCAAGCCATATTTCAATTACTGAGGTGGCAGTTCGTTAAGTGAGAAAGCGTTGGCCTTTGGAGCCAGGTGGACTAGGGTTCGAATCCCCTGTCTGCCACGTCACCTTCTGTGTGACCTTGAGCAAATTAATTTCATCGTAGAGGCTCAATTTCCGCATCTGAAAGTGGAGATAATTGTATCCGCCCGGGCAGTGGTGAGGAATAGACAGGTCATAAATACATAACAGGTGAACTTTCCTCTTGTTCCTTAGAGGCAGGTGACTTGTCAGATTGCTACGTGAGTTGGATGCAGGTGGAGCCTGCTCTTTCTCCCTGCTGTGGACTGGGAATGAGGACGGGAGGAAGAGAAACATGGGGAGTGGCTGTGAAATCTCCTTTTCCCTTGTACTAATTCCAGATGACATAGGAAGTTGTTTTGCCTGGAAGGAAGTGGTTCTCCCAAACTGTGTTTTGGGGGAGAAAAGGTTTTCTTTTAAAGGGCCCTAGAACATTATTTTTTAAATCCCATTTGTGATTTAGAAGGGTCAGGGTGGGAGGGAGGCTGGGCATGAGCCTTCCCACACAGGATTGAATAGTCTGCCCTGACCTGACTCCCACCCCTCACCCCCCACCCCCCGCCTCCAGGAAGGCACAATGCTGATGGGATTTGGAAGAGGGTTGAATAGAACCACCCCCTGTTTTCTCTTTAGCACCCGCTCAGGGATTTAGGATATTTCCATGAATTCTCCAAGGAGTGTTAGAGGTGGTTACAAAGGTGTAATCAGAACTCTTCTTATGGGTAGAATTAAATTTTGAATAAAATTTTGTCCTCGTAATTACCTCTTGTGAAGACCTTTTGAAATTACTTTGAATTTATTTCACATGGACATTTCAGAAACACTTTTGTTCTTCTCTTGATTGAAATATGTATCTTAAGTAAAACTTCTGTGTCTCACCTAAAATAATCATTCATATTCCTTAAACAAGGTTGGTGTGAGTGTTTGTCCTTTTTGAATATAGTCTCCAGAGTGAGTCTGAGCCATTTTTTTTTGGTTGTGTAGTTGTCTGTTTCCTCAGCATGTCTTTCCTTCTGTTGTCTTCTCTTTCCCTTCCGCAGTCTGTATGTGGGGTGTGGGTGCCCATGGGACCAGACTCCTCCAGCAGAGCCCACATAAGGGAAGCTGGTTGGACCCTGCCAGGTGGTTTTCTGCTGCCTGCAGCTCGCCTCCGCCTTCACGTGGGTCTCCCCCCCACTCACTGCAAGGCCCTGGAGGGAGGGGCCCTGGGCAGCCTCGCAGGCTCCTCTGTGCCTCAGAGCAACAATCGCAGCATTTAATTTCTGGAATGATTAGCGCTCAAACTTTTCTTTCCTCTCAGTACTTAGTAGAAGCCAAGTCTTTCTTAATTTGTGTTTTTACTTCTGTCCCTAATTTCTCAGAGCTGTCTCAGGGTACCTAAGGAAAACTGTTCACCATTTGCTGCTTAGAATTAAGCCTAGTTTTTCTCAGGTTCTAAAACTTCAAGCAGATTTTATTTATTACAGTTATTAAAAGGGTGGGTTTTTTTTGTGTGTGTGGACTGTTATTTTTTTTTTTAAAAGAACTTTAACTACATCATTGAGTCTTGTGGGCTGGCAGGGTGGGGATCCTATCAATGATAACTGGGAAGCTCAGAAATCCTTTTTGTCCAAATAGGACACACAGGTTGAAGACTCCCTATATAAATTGCTAATACCTGGTCACTCCCCCTTCCTTCTCCTGTCCTTTCAAACCTGCAGGTTTGTGCTCATTTTGCATGGGGACTATGAGAAAAAGTAGTATTTCAGCTTTTTTTTTTCATAAAAAGTAAAGTATAAAAAAGAAAAAATGATATTCCTCTTTATTTTATAAATGTATTTTACCTCTGCCTCTCTACCCTTAAGCTCATTTTAAGGACATGGTCTGCTTTTTGTTATTCTCTGAGTCTGTATCGGGATTTAAAAAAAAATAAATTTATTGGGATGAGCCCTGGCTGGGTGGCTCAGTCGCTCAGAGCATCGTCCCAATACACCAAAGGTTGCAGGATTGATGCCTGGCCAGGGCACATACAAAAATCAACCAGTGAATGCATAAATAAGTGGAACAACAAATTGATGTTTCTCTCTTTCCTCTCTCTCTCTCTCAAATCAATAAAAATAATAAATAAAATATTTATTGGAGGGACATTGGTTGATAGCATCTTATAGATTTTAAACGTACAATTCTACGTACATCACCTGTATATTGCATTGTTTGACCTGCTTGGCTGGGGGTTTTTAAAAATGTGAACCTGTCACAGATGTGCAAGCCATCCCTTTGCAGAGACCATGCTAATAATGAACTTTGTGTGTATTATTCCAATTTTAGCATATGCTCTGCCAAAACAAACAGTACCTTGGAATTTTTTGTGTGCGTACATATAAAAAAAGGTTAAAGTAACCAAAGACCTGCTTGCTGGAGGGTGAAGCCAGTGGACAAGCTAGTCCTGTCCTGCTAAGAGATAAAGTCAGCGCAGGGCAGCTCTTTAATACGCTGTTTGGATATGCACAATGTAGAGCAGCAGTAAGTGAGGTACCCTCTGTGCAGCAAACCCTGGATTCCCGATGTGTGCCAGGTACTGTGCCTGGCTTTGGAGACGCAAAGAGAAGGTAGGAGACTGGCCGGGAGAGGTGGCGGCTTGTAGCAGAGGCTTTCCCGCGAGCCCCGTGTTTAAGCTCCATATTACCACTGACTAGGAATAGGTCTTTGGGAAAGTTGTCTGGCTCCCTGAACCACAGCTTCCTCATTTCTGAGAAAGGACTCATAGTATTTACCTCTAAGGTTGTGCTTACTACATAATGCCCGAGCTCAGTATCGGGCACTCTGTAAGCAGGCAGACACAGTGGTGGCTTTCAGAACATCGACTGCCTGCTGAAATTAAAGATAGGGGAGCAAGCCATGACACGGCGTGCAAACCATTGTTCCCGCAGCGCGTCAGTGCTGCGGTGGGTGGGAGGTTTGTGTGCACAGGTGCTTGAGGAGATGGGAAGACAACAGGTAGCTATCTCACCCAGCCGGGACACAGGTGGAAGGCCTCCAGGAGGTAGTGGCATTACTACTCCTTGGGAGTGGGCCAAAACTTGAAGCCCAATTAAGGATTAGCTGGCACAGAGAGGAGGAAGGACATTCCTTTCCAGGCAGTAAGAAGTCTCTACGGGGACACCCAGGCACCTCGTGTCAAGTTTTGGTTTCAGGTTTGTCAGAGTCGGTAGGAAATCTCCAAGCTTTGAGCCCCTGATAAAGCTGGGAAGGGGAAAGAACCTGGAGGAGTGTTACATGGGTTTTAAAGAAAAGGATGTCTTTTTAAACACTGAAGTCTCCGGAATAAGAATAGGCCTTTGTCAAGTCCTGAGGAATTCATCGGGGGAGCCAAGAATGGCTCCCACCCACACCCCCTGCG
>PVJN01053037.1:0-13870 GCA_004026805.1 Lasiurus borealis | reverse complement strand
CTAGCCTGTGGGATAGGACCAAAACTGGCTCTCCAACATTCTGCAAGGGGTTCTGGATTGTGAGAGGGCACAGGCCATAGGACCCCACTGTTGCAGGATTGGGGCTGGGGAGGGATGCAGGAGTTTGGCCAGCCACGGAGGGATCACAGGAAGGCTCTAGAGTATGTCTGACCTATCTCACTCAGTCCCAATCAGTTGGACCCCAGCAGCAAGCTAACCTACCAATTGGAGCATCTGTGCCCTGGTGGTCAGTGCACATCATAAAGAGGGATTGAGTGGCCTTAGCATATCATTAGCATATTATATTTTGATTGGTTGAACAGCGACCAGTCAACCAGCATATTAGGCTTTTATTATATAGGATACCTTTAATGAAAATCACAATACATATTATAAAACACAACAAACAAAATGTCAAGTGAAAACCAAAATGATTATTTGAGTTTAAAGAAATACTTTCTTCACTTAGGTGATCAAATAGCATAAACTATTTAGGAAACTTAAGATTATATACCTTCCATGGATTTTTTTTATTACATTTTGAAGCATTTTTGCCTATAATCTATCACCTTCTGAAAATTTTCAGTGTAGATGATACATGAAAAAGTTCTTTGTCCCAGAGAATTTTTTCAATACAAAAGCAAAGACTGGAGGAAAAGTAAAGAAGTGTAGATGAGACAGATCTAAGAATATCCTTCAAACAGATTTTTCTAAAATCTGGACTTGTGGTTCAGAAATATTCTGGTTTCGAGTATTCTTGATAAATCTATATTTTAAAGAATGGTGTACTTAATGAATTTCTGTCTTTCATTACAATCATTCCTTATCATCACTAGAAAACAATTTGTAGTAGTAAACAAGTAAGTCTAACTATATACAACCAAAAGTTCTTTAGAAGTATACAAATGTTATAATGATTCCAGATTTCAGAAAGTTAAAAAGTTACTTTTTTAACTGACTGCATCCAATAATAAATGACCGATGAAATTCTTACATTCTTGACCATATGTTTACTACTTTCAGTGTTAAATATTCTATTTAGAAACTATTTCTTTTGACTAATGTCTTTTGCTGAAGGCTTCATTTTAATAATAGACCCTCTAAAAGCTACAGATGGACTGTTTCTACTTCAATATTTTTATATATTTTAAAATTTTAAAACTTGATATTTTCTAAATTAATGGCTAAGAAATAAATTTGAACTTAAACTTGATGTTCCACTTTCAGAATGGTTAATGTGCCCTGTACTCTTATGTTGATTGAAACCAGAAGAATGATAGAAAATATTTGTTTAGTAAATACTATTCCAAAGCATGAAAAATACATACTGAAAATAATTGTAATTGGCATCCACTTTTCTTCATGATGATTCACTAGGTCAAAAGCTTTCCTTTTACTTAATACAAATTTCAGCTGAAGGCCTAAATGATGGTACTAATATGTTTTAATGCTAACTTTTCCTAAAATAGAGTGATGGCATGCTGGCCTCATAGTTACTGTTCTATACACTTTCATACCTTGTGTGAATATATTGAAGAAACAAATGATTATTTTTATATTATATTCAATGATTCTTTTCTATATGGTGATTGCTAAAGATGAACTTTTGGATAACAGAACTAAATCAAGTTTTTAATATATGTTATTGATTTTTTACAGAGAAGAAGGGAGAAGATTAGAGAGTTAGAAACATGGATGAAAGAGAGACATCTATCAGCTGCCTCCTGCACGCCCCCTGGTGGGGATGTGCCCGCAACCAAGATACATGCCCTTGACGGGAATCGAACCTAGGACCCTTCAGTCCATAGGCCGACGCTCTAACCACTGAGCCAAACTGGTCTCAGCTAAATCAAGTTTTATATAACACAGCAGGAAATAGAATTTGGTACTCATAATCATAAGATACTTTAATTTCAAATAAACTTTTTCTTATAAAAATGTGCTTTTTTTATTAACAGAATAAAATAAATATGCATTTTACATCAGGAAGCCAAACTTAGTAAACAAGTTAGTCCATTGTGATTGACATATAAAGAGTTGGCATAATTTATAAAATTTGCTAAGTGCCCTTCATGGCTATGGATCTTCATCTAACTTTTAATATAAATAAGTCATGGAACCTGTTAAACAATTAAGGTAGAAAAAATAGGCTTTTTGAGAAATAATGGAATCTTATTATGGTGTAGTGCTATTACTTGTTTATAGTTTCTCCAAAAATGCTTTATATTTATAGCCACTTATTTTTCAATGAGCAAATACCAATTGCATTACTACTAATTGGTAATGTAAATACCAATTGCATTAGTAGTAATTGCATTACTACTAGTTCTCTCATGGAACTTTTAAGAAAAAAACTTAGGTAATAAGCAATTAAACAAGTAAAATGTATGATATAATTTTTAGGTAGGGGTAACTGCTATGTAAACAAGTGGTGTAGAGAATAGTGAATGATGGGGATGGGGTCGTGGAAGATGAGCAGGTTTAGACAGGGTGTGGAGCAATATTTGCATAGAGATATACACCAAGTGAAATAGCAAAAGGAAGGTAATTTTAAGTATGATATTTAAGAGTGAGGGTTAGAAATGTTGCAGATTCTTGGTTATTTGTATGTGCTTATGAAGATCATGATGGCTATCTCTATTAGCATGCTGATAGAGTGATAGCTACTTATAAAAAATGGTAGTGATTTGTTGCTGAGAACTACTTGTGAAGTAATCAATGATAAATCCCATGACAGTATTCCAGGCTTTTCCAATTTTATTAATAGACTTGTGATGAAATATTTACATAGACATTGTCCTTTAGTATTATATATAAACTAGAGGCCCGGTGTATGAACTTCATGCGAGGAGAAGTGTCCCTCAGCCGGGCTGCACCCTCTCCAATCTGGGACGCCCTTAGGGGATGTCTGACTGCCAGTTTAAGCCCAATCCCACATTGGCAGTCAGACATCCTTCTCACAATCTGGGACTGCTGGCTCCTAACCGCTCACCTGCCTGCCTGCCTGATTGCCCCTAACCACTTCTATCTGCCTGATTTACACCAAACTACCATCCCCTGCTGACCTGATGGCCCCCAACTGGCCTCCCCTGCAGGCCTGGTTGATCCCAGGAGCCCTCCCCTGCAGGCCTGGTCCCCCCTAACTGCCCTCCCCTGCAGACCTGGTTGTCCCCAATTGCCCTCCCCTGCTGGCCTCATCACCCCCAACTGCCCTCCTCTGACAGCCATCTTATGGTGATCATCTTGTGGCAACCATCTTATATTGGCCAGCTTGTGGTGACCATCTATGGCAGTCATCTTGTGATGATGTGAGGGTGGCCATCTTATAGCGACCATCTTGTCATGGTGGCCATCTTATGACAATGTCACACGATGCCACCTAGGCTTTTATTATATAGGATAACCCAAGTCTTAGAAATTGAAAAGCAGTCTCCTAAAATAGTAAATTTTTAGGAACTCTAGTCACAGTGAGAATTTGGAAATTTTTGTTTCAATTTTCTTACTATTGCCTGATTTTAAGTGGAAAATAAGATCAATTGTTTGAGAGTAATATGCCATGATAAAACCACATCCATCAAAACAGTAGATTCTTCACTGTCAGAATGGCTCAGAGGTTGCATGTCCACCTAGGAACCAGGAGATCATGGTTCCATTCCTGGTGGTCAGGTCATGCCTGGATTGTGGGCTCATTCCCTAGTAGGGGGTGTGCAGAAGATAGATAATCAATGATTTCCTCTCATTATTAATGTTTATATATCTCTCTCCCTTTCCTTTCCTCTCTGAAATCAATAAAAATAACATTTAAAAAAAAAGAAAGTAAAAGTTCATCTAAATGTGGTTTTTGTACCACAGAGTTAACCATATAAAAGCCACTTTTATGTCCTAACAAATAGTATCTGTCCAAAAAAAGAAATATGTAGTAATGGCAGACCCCTCTTTTGTGACAGGAAACCTTTCTGCACTTTTTACAGAATTCATTTACTATATATTTATATATTCATGCATTTGAAATATCATTATTGGGCGAGTTATTTAAATCATCAATTGAGTAGGGATGTAATTCAGTTAATACTTATTGATACTCAATCTGTTATGTCTTTAGTTGATAAATTTTATTAGGCAAGAAATTAAAGTTTGTCAAAAATGAGAGAGAAAAACATTTGTTAGTACAACTCCCTGATTTTCTTAATGTACTGATATTGTTTTGTGATCAACGTGAGTCTTTGGACAGCATAAAAATATGTTCTGTTTCTTGAGCCCACCCGCAGGAAGTAGTTAACCTTCAGCTCCTTTCAACACAACTACTTTTAACACCATCCTCCAATGTGTAATTATGCAGCATATATGCATATATGTGTGTATATATGTATATATTTATTCTCCCCTTGTCAGGTTTGTTTTTCTTATTGCCTTTTCTGCTATTACTTTTTTCCTAAAAGGAGTGAAAAATTATTTCCAAGGTTGTAATCTCTACTATTTTCTATAAATTCTTAAGTAAATAATCACATAGCATTTTCATAAAAAATATTTCTAAGAACAAATAGTAATGATTCAGTAAAAATGAAAGTGTATTTAAAAGAGATATTTTCACGGAAACTGGTTTGGCTCAGTGGATAGAGCGTCGGCCTGCAGACTGAAGGGTCCCAGGTTCGATTCCGGTCAAGGGCATATATCCTGGTTGCGAGCACATCCCTAGTAGGGGGCGTGCAGAAGGCAGCTGATCGATGTCTCTCTCTCATTGATGTTTCTAACTCTCTATCCCTCTCTCTTCCTCTCTGTAAAAAATCAATAAAATATATTTAAAAGAGATATTTTCTTTATGGGCAATTTAAGGGATGAGCCAGGGTTTTAAAAGATGACAACCTGTAAGTACCCTTTTAACAGTTCAAAAATCATGTACAATTTTATATGTACTCAGAAGACAGAAGACAATTGAAAATGCCTTTGGTTAATCGTATCTTTTTCTTTCTTATTACTGGCTAAGTCTTCCCTTTATTTCTAAAGTGAATTTTCGGAAAATTTTAATTGATAGCCTTCAGGTGTGGATACTTGAATTTACTAACTTATAGCATTATGTTTGGCAAGTGTATAAATGGCAAGTAAGATTCAGAGGAAATAATTTTCTAATTCAGTAAAAGTCCTTTCTTATACAATTCACTTTCACAGTCCTTGACTACCTGTTTGACCCTTCCCCTCCCTTCCGCTGCCCTCCCCTCCCTTCGCCTCACCTTCTCTACCCTCCCCTCCCCTCTGCTCCCCTTCCTTTCCCACCACTTTGGAGAACAACGTTCTTGGCCACTTGGTAACAGGCACAGCTTTCTTTTCCAGCTCCAGTATTTGAGTGTGTGTTTTTTTCCACACTTCCCTTTCCACTGTAATCTCAGACTTCCTGTGGGTTCAGCTTCTCAAAGCTAGGTTTTTCTTTTTATTTCTCTCTTGAGTCAGCTCAGGGCCTTGTGTTTCAGTGGTGAGAACAATAAGACCTAGGTGAACAGGAATGATGAAGAAGTTTTCCTGTGTCCTTCCTCTGTCATCATTCTCATCACTTCTAACACATATTTTCTTACTTTTCATTGTCTGCCCTCTTCTGGTTACCTAACACATGCACTCATCTGTGCATGAACAGAAACATGCATCCTATTCCTCAACTCTTGTATCTAACTGAGTTATATGAACTAAATTTCTTCTGTTATCTGAAGATAACTTCTAGGGTTTATAAACATAAATTTTCCACCACCCTTGTTTTTTCCTACAGGGTATATACTATATGTCTTTTTGTATTGGACAGGTATCCCATCTATTAAAAGAGTAATATGTAAATTGACTGTCACTCCAACACACAAGATAGTTACCCCCCTATGGTCAAAAATGGCTGCCCCCATATGGACACAGATGGCTGTCACAAGATGGCCTGCAGGGGAGGGCAGTTGTGGTCAATCAGGCCAGCAAGGGGCAGTTGAGGGGACCAGGCCTACAGTGGAAGGCAATTGGGGGGTGGACCAGACCCTCAGGGGAGGACAGTTAGGGACAACCAGGCCTGCAAGGGTAGAAAAGGGTGACAAGGCTGGCAGGGGAGGGAAGTTAGGGGTGTCCATGGTGGCAGGAGAGGGCAGTTAGGGACAATCAGGCCATCAGGGAAGCAGTTAGGCATCAATCAGGCTGGCAGGGGAGTGATTAGAAGATGATCATACTGGCAGGCAGAAGCAATTAGGGGCAATCAGGTAAGCAGGCAGGAGAGTGGTTGGGAGCCAGCAGTCCTGGATTATGAGAAGGATGTCCTAAATAGGCAGTCAGACATCTCTTGAGGTTCCCCGATTGGAGAGGATGCAGACTGGTCTGAGGGACATACACCCTCATCCCCCCATGCATGAATTTCATGCACCGGGCCTCTGGTGGTGTAGGTAAAAGGCCTGGTGGCTTACATATTTTTGTGAGGAAAGGCATTTCAGATTTTTAAAGTAATTTCATGAGTAACTAAGTATTTTTAATAATACTCAGGAAATCTCAAAATGATTTTGTATTTGCCTCTAAAAAGGAACTAGGAAAAGAGAGTATAGCCCATTTTATAGTGAAATCAGACCAAATGAATAATGGCAATATAAACTTAATCAGTTGAGACTTCAGAATTAACTAAGGGCTAAGCACCTCTTAAGAAAGAGAGTTTGGGCTGAGTACAGCTGTAAGGAAAAAGATTAGCAGGATGCTCATTGTCCCATAACTCTTTATACAAGAGCATGGAGAATTTTCCCTCCCAACAGGCTGCTCCTTCTCTACCCATTCCTAACTCACCTTTGCCCTGAGGAATCTTTGACAATATCAGCAAGAATCCCCACCAGGTCCAGGAGCTGGCATTATTCCTTGTAAAAGAAGGGTTTTGAATATTTAGAACCTGTCAGCTCAATTTATAACTTCAGCCATCACTCTTCAAATGTAGTTGAGTTTGTTTGTTCCCACCACCTAGGAAGCATTGTTATATGTGGCAATGTATAACATGTATTTTCAACATACTATGAATAATGTTTTCCAGGAGTCTAATTAATTTTTAAAAACTTATAGGTGGACCAAAGAAAAAAATTATAAGATGTCATATTATTTCTAGGGGAAAAATATCCTTTTCAGAATTACATTCCTTATTTTTTAAAATCAGCCTATAACAGCAGTTTCAAGCATTGTCATGACTTCATTGCTACTGATAAATCATGACACTGCCTATAGAAGATATACTAGTCTCTTTTTTTGAACCTCAGATTTAAAGGATGTTGTTAGTATTGTCGTTGTAAAATAGGCTTATAAATAAAGCTGTGGTTGTTTGGGGAGGGGGTCGGGGGGGCGGGGAGGCAGTGTCGATTTGGGCAACATGTCCTATGTCATGATACTTTTCAGAATGAAGCCAATTGAAGTGTATCATCTATTGTACCAGGTAATTAGATAGTTTTAAGTCTAAGCAGATTAGCAAAACCTAAAATAAGCGGTCTGACCTTGTTTTATAGTTTTCAAAATGTAAAATAATGCAGCCGTTCACAAATCTAACCCTGCTAATTAATCCCCATCAATTTTACTCATAATAAGTATTACGTCTTTAAAAATATACTAATATAGTTTTGTATGGCTTGGGCATAGTAGCTTGTTGATGAAGTTAAAATAAGCTGGAATATTCATTGTTTAAATATCATTTATATGCTCACTTTTAAATTTATAAATGAATATGTTTCAGGCATACATAATATAAGTAGTTTATTTTATATTCTTTTTAAATTAATGCAAGTAAATTCCTAAATTTGATTGCAAAAATAACAACTACAATATTTAAAAATTAGGCTTAAACTTTGGAATACATTTTGAAAGGCAGTGAGCCAATTTACATAGTGAAAAAGTTTTGCCTGCTAAATTATGTAGATATTTTGGATAATAGTTTCTTCCTTTGACCTCATTAATTTTATGCAGAAATATTAGAGTTTTAAGATTTATTTTAGCCTTCAAGGTTTTTAAATCATTCATCACTACATAATATCTTATTTGGGTGCATTTTTTTTCTTTTTGAACTTACAATAGTAAAAATATTAGGTTTTTAAGAAAAAGGATTGAATTTGGGTCCGATTCCTTTTTGGCCATATATCTTTTTCTTTTGTGGTGCTGAGTTTGTTGTGGAATATTGCTTTTTATAAAGATCACCTAATGTTTAGAAGTTAGGTGACTCTAAGAAATTAACAGAAAATACCCTATTGCAAGAATAAATTAGCCATCTTGAAACATAGAAAATGTAGTTGTTTGTTTTCAACTATGTCCCATCAGTACATGTCTTGATTTTAAAATTTTGAGAATGTTATACAACACCTAGCACAATACCAAACATATAGCAAGTACCTATTTTCCTTTCTCCATGAGAGCTTATAATCATAACCATAAGAATAACTTTAACCTTTACTTTGAGACCAAAACCAACAATTAAACTTAGTAATCATATATATGCAATAGTAGAGGGAAGAAAATTATAAAAAGTCATTTTCAATAGGAACTAGAGAATATTATAAACAACTTACATTTACCTCTGTCATTTTCTCTGAAATAACAATTATTCTCTCCAGTTTTAAATCTCCTAATGATATACAATTATTTGATGTATCTTGTGTTATTGAATTTCTTACATAAAATATGTAATACTACTTAATATTTTGAAGAAAAACAACATGTAAAGATATTAAGACATGATAAAAGTATTGACTATACTCACTAATATTATATGAATAGAAATTTCATATATCTAATATTTCCAGCCATGGAAAAGCAATTAACCAAGAAAGGCATGTGCAATGAGTTACCTTGGTTCTTATATGTATGCTTCTATTTAAAATTATTATCACTAAAATTATTGAAAGAAGCACAATTTTTATTGACCTATAATTTATAAAACAACTATTATGGATCAAATGCATTCAGTGATTTGGTGCAGTATTCTAGCTTCCTGAAAATGAGATCATCAGAAACCAAAGACACCATTTTCTGCCTAAAAGGGGGATGGAGATTGTTCCAGCACACTGGATTAGATAAGTCTGTCACCTATTTTGTAACTGTAGATTATAATAGAATCAGTCAATTTTTCTGTGATTTATTTATCCATTTTTGAGATGAGTCAAGTAGAAACTATTTTTGAAAAAAGGAACATAGCAACATATCCTCATAGTATTTTCCTACTGTCTATTCCTCCATTTCCCCACCATCCAATAAACCAACATAAAATAAATGTGCAGTTACTTATGGCAATATTATTAGGCATATGGATAGATCTTTCTCTTCCTCCAATTCCTTACAAACCATTTTTATTGGTAATTGTACTACTTATTTAGCAAAGACAATGCATGAAATCAATTTTCTGTTGATAATCTTAGCTTCCTGGATAATTCAGAAAATAAAAATATATCAAAGGGAGATTATCCATGGCTTTATTTCTTATGGGCTATAACTAACTTGTAGTCTATGATTATAATCTAGTAGAGGCCCAGTGCACAAAAACTCCGGGACCCCTCGGGAGATTTCTGACTGAGGGCATAGGTCCACTCCCTGGGGGGATCAGGACTAAACTGGCAGTCAGAAATCCCTCTGGCAGCCCAAGAGCCCTCAGGGGCTGTCCAACTAATAGCTTAGGTCTGCAGAAAGTGTCCTTAAGCCCTTAGTTGGACATCCCTAATGCTGCCGCAGAGGCAAGAGAGGCTCCCACCACCATTGCTGTGCTCCCACCACCATGAACCAGCTTCTGACTGTGGAAATGCACTGACCACCAGGGGGCAGCTCCTGTGTTGAGTGTCTACCCCTGTAGTCAGTGCGCTTCATAGCGAATGATTGTTCCTGGTCATTCTGCCATTAGGGTCAATTTGCATATTATGCTTTTATTATATAGAATACATATAAAAATCTAAGTGACCACCAACTGTTTGACCATTTGCCCAGTAGCTGTGACACGCTATGATCATCAGGGGGCAGATGCTCTGACCAGTAAAGGAGGGAGCCCAATTCCCTGTGGAATTGGCCATGGGTTAGGTTACTCCTGGGGCACTGTTGGTCCCAAATCTGCTTCACCCACATCCTAGACCCAAAGAGGAGGGAGCCAGATTCCTCTCAGAATCGGTCTTGGGTTAGGTTGGTGCTGGAGGAAAGGTGGGAAAAGATTAACCAAAGATCTTATATTCATACTAGAAGCCCAGTGCAGGGATTTGTGCTCTGGTGGGGTCCTTTGACCTGGACTGCAGGGATTAGGCTGAAAACAGCCCAGTGCACAGATTTGTGCACGAGAGTCCCTTGGCCTGACTTGTGGGAATCAGGCCAAAACCAGCTCTCTGACATCCCCTGAGAGGTCCCAGATTGCAAGAGGATGCAGGCCAGGCCAAGGGACCTTATCAGTGCACAAATCCATGCACCAGGCTTCTAATTAACTAATAAAATAATTCGGTTGTCTGATTACAAAAAGGAAAAACTTTCCAAATTATAAAACATATTTGGTACATACTTTATATGGAAATAAGGAATTTATATCTAATGGAAACCTTATTATGTCTGTTCCTACTCTTGTTGACTGCTTATTGCCCCTTCAAAAGTTATATGTTTAAATCCTAGGAGGTGGGGGCTTTGGGAAGTAGTTAGCTCATGAGAGTAGAGCTCTCATAAATGGAATATGTACCCTTATATGCAGAAACACTAGAGAGATTAGTTCTCTTCCAAACATGTGAGGACACAAGGAGAAGATATCCATCTGCAACCCAGGACTGTGAGAAATAAATATTTGTTGTTTAAGCCACCTAGCATGAAATTTTTATTTTAATTGGCTAAGTGAGGGCAGGGAAGACTAGCTAAATAAATATCTGACCATATTTACACAGAATGAGTGAGATATAGCCACTCGAAAAAGGAAATCAAAGTGATGTTACCAAAAGAAGATAGTACGGGATTAAGCAGAGGAATGGGTACAAAAGATAAAGCACAAACAAACAAACAAAATCAAATACTTGCTTCAGCAGCTTGTTGAGTATGAATAGAGAAAAACTGAGGAAAAGACAAGAAAAAATAAATAAGGTCAATGGAATGTGAGAGTAACCTAATTTGGCTGAATAAGTGACATCAGAATGAGCCAGACTTTGGCTTGCTGATCATCTCCACCTTTCCCTTTCTACACACCCTCCACCGTCCAAATGAGTAAACTGTTCTCCCCAGTTTACATTAAGTGTATAAGGTGCCTGTCATTCCAGAAGCTGTTGGAAGGGAAAATTGAGCCAATATTCATGCCCATGGGTGAGGTATGGAGTTTCTCTTGCCAGCTACTAGCAATCAGACCCTTGGCACAAACATTATAGAGCCTGATGTATCTCTCCCTCAACCTTAGGAAGATTGTCTCATTTTAGCTACCAGGTTTAGACTAGCAATTTTTCTTAAGAAATATGCCAAGGATATTCTGTTCGTATGATCCAAGCAGCATTTGTCTCTGCTTCCTCAATCTGAGCATTCAGGTAGGGGAGGGGACAAAGCAATTCTATTGCAGATATTTAAGAAAACTGTTGAAAGTGCAGAGATGCACACTGTTTTGCAGTGGTAATATGTAGATTTTTCTCCCCAAATAATTCATCGGAGTTGATTCCCTGATGCTTTTCACAATCCCCCCATCTTTGCTTTGAACCCAGTGCCAAATAATTTGAGCGGGTTTCAGTTTCCTCATTTGTAAGATGAAGAATTTGAATTAACTTCTCTCCTAAGGGTTCTTCTTAAGTTATACTTTGATGTCAGGTTGAAAGCTTGTTTGTGGTCATCCGAGGAAGGAAGACTGCTTTAGGCTCTGAAGTTTCGTCTCAAATGTTTTTCAGAAGCAGAATCATAGGGTTCAAATCCTTCCTGAATCTCTTATCAACAAGTGAGTGATTTCAGGAGGTGTTATATCTTTTAATCTATTGTTTTACTTTGTAAAATAAAGACAATTAAGTTTTTCACTGTAAAGTGAAATAATTCAATAACTATTAAAAATAATAGTAAGTAAAAACCACTAAATATTGTTGAGGAGATGAGTACACAGCTAAGGCACATTGGACTTGACGGTGCTATGTTTGATGAAAAGATTCATGTGGATATCCTATAAGCTACCAGATTTAGATAACAATACCAAATGACAAAAATGGACACTTTACCGGCAAATAGTAACAATATAATAAAAAATTACAACTGTGGCAGATAACAATTTACTTATTTTAATAATAGTGTTTATTGAATACTATGCAGAATCTTCTATTTTTTAGCTTATTTTAAAATATTAATTTATATACCTGAAATCAGGTACTCTTGAGACTCAGACTCTGTTTTTGGCTGACTCATTGTCCACTATCTGTTGCTTAATATTCCTCTAAATAAAGTTTACAATTAAGAAAAACATTCTTTTAAATGTGTATGTATGTATTGTATATACATATGTAAAACATTTTTATAGACATATATATCTATTGGGATCATGTACAGTTGCAAATGACAGAAACTCATAATAGTTTAGAAAATTAGTATCCTCATATAATAAGATTTATTAAAAATAATATATTTGCTGATATTATTTTAGCTGCTTACTGAGGACCCAGGCTGTATCTAACTTTACCTCCAATATCCTGAGTATGTTGGATTTTTCCTTGTACAAGTCACTCCATGGTCAGAATGTGGATAATATATCTCAGATATCAAATCTAGTTCAATGAATAAAAAAAATCCCCTTTTTCCGTGTTAGATCTCAATGGCCATAACATAGCTATCAGACGCTGTAAGGACAGCTAGGAAAGTGAGGAGGTAGATTGGATATTTGTTTCAGACCACTGGGATCCATGTTCTGAGGTTAAGTATGTTTGAACTTGAAATTAAATCATGGTTCTCAATAGAGGAAAGAATATTGGGTAGACAACTAGCAAAATGTGCAATAATAAATATAGTGGGTAAATAAAAAGGAGTTACTTGAAAGATGCTGTGATAAATTGTGATTGACAACAGAGTATTTATGAAATATGAGGCAGGAGAAGTCCTTCCTAAACAAATTCAGTAATTTGTGACCACTCATTTTAATTAATGAAAAAATTTATATCATTTTCATAAGCTGCAGCAGGTTCTTTCATAGGGGAATAAAGATATTGACATGGTCATATCAATAGATTAAAAGATCAAAAGCATATTAAAGTCACTGAATGAATAAATGGTCTTTTCGGGTTATATTTTTATTTTTTTACATTGATAAATCTTGAGAGGGCTAATGTGGTGTATTTGTAGTAGCAGAAATGTTTTTAAACTGATTACATACCTATTTTCAGGAATAATAATCCTGAATTTACACATGCGAGCTTATCCATATTATATACATTAGGTCGTGGTCTTCAAACTGCGGCTCGTGAGCTACATGCCGCTCTGTTGACTAATGAGTTTGCGGACCACTGGGATAGGGGCTTAATCACAAGGAACAGCAGCCTGTAATTATGGGAATCGAGAGTCCCTTTAGGTGAATGATTCTTTGCCTTAGTGGACAGACTACATCTGTTGTTCTATCGTTAGCCTATTCTTTGGCTGCCAGAAAGCACCTCATCACTTGGCATGTTCCGCGTATTAGACAGTAAGAAGGATAGCGTGCAATTGATGAAGGACCTGCAGACTTAGCACTTGGCAGAGAAATGTCAGGCATGATACTTGCTCTGTAGCTATAATGAACTAGCAAGGATAAGCAAAATTGGCTGACTAGAAAAGAACAAGGGAGAAAAACAGAATTTCAGGATTTCTAATTATCAACTATTTCAGGGCATTTGAAGATGTAAATACTAGGTAATTGTTGATATGAGTGATGGTAGTTTTGAGTGACTTCCATTTCTGACTG
>PVJN01053035.1:0-13870 GCA_004026805.1 Lasiurus borealis | reverse complement strand
AGGGAAATGGACCTGGCTTAGTAACGTGCTATGCTAGGTAGGCATGGATTTCCTTTTCATGACACTTTCCCTGCACGCACATATGGGTCTTGCTAAGTAGTACCACTTTTTAAAAAGTCTCAATATGATCATTTAAAATGACATCTTATTGCTTCCAATGTATGATCTGATACTTTTAAATCTTTGGGTATTAAATAAAAGAAAGACATTAGGAGTAAGTTACTTTTTGAGTATTTATTCATTAACATCTACTAAAGTCTCTTTTTCTCAACACATGGTTCTTCCGGAAACAGCACTGCTAGCTGAACAGAGCTAGCCGTCTGTGCCTGTGACTAATCGCTTCTGGAAACTAGTCAGTGATGAGTTATTTGAAAACTCAAAATAGTTGGCAAGTCAAGCATTGCTTTCCTCCTTCGATATTTATCGATGGGACTAAACACCCATGTAACTTAGCACTAACTTCAACTTCTTGAACAAACTGACGGTGGGAGGTTTTTTCCTGTTTAAAGGTGCACCACGAGGAAGACTCGCAAGCATGAGCTTAGACCAAATCGGAAAGACCACACAATTTCCAAAGCAAGGGGAGTTTCTGAAGGTATCATCCAAGAACCCGGGTAATGCTCAGAAAACAAAGGTAAGGCACAAACCGGACACTCTTCCCACGTCCACCTTCCTCAGAGGTTAAAGGTGGCCAGCATCCGGGCATGGAAGGGGAGGTGAGGACGAGGCCTGGGGAACGGGGCTGGAGCTGGAAGGGTTGGTGTGAACTCCTGTTTTTTGTGTGTATGTGTTTTAATATATTTTTTGATTTTTTTACAGAGAGGAAGGGAGAGGGATAGAGAGTTAGAAACATCAAATAGAAAGAGAGACATCGATTAGCCACTTCCTGCACACATCCCCACCAGGGACGTGCCCACATCCAAGGTACATGCCCTTGACCAGAATCGAACCTGGGACCCTTCAGTCTGCAGGCCGACACTCTATGCACTGAGCCAAACTGGTTTTGGCTGAACTCCTGGTTTTTAACGTGATTGGAAGACAGACAGACACAGAAGTAGACAGAAGCGGGCAAGTCTGCTCAGTAGACAGAACTAAGAAGCAGATGTGCACACTCAGGGAGAGAGCTCAACTGAGCAAATGTTAAACATTAACATCTGGGGGATGTCGACGAAAGATAGGTGGGATTCTTTATATTACTCTCACCACTGTGTTTATGTCGCATTAAAAACCTTAAAAAAAGGTTTCAAGTGCTGGTGAGCCAGTCACTACAATGTCCCAGAGGGCAGAGAGGAGGTGATGGAAGACATAGCTTCCCACTTCCCGGACGGAAGGGCTCAGGTGGGAAAGGAAACCAGAAAGGAGAGGAGGAGGGGCGGAGGGTACAACGGCACCAGAAAGGCAAGGAGAACAGCAAACAGGAGAGGCGACGGGGTAAGAAAAAGCTGAGTGTCTATTGGGCAACAGATATTACATACCAAATGCATTAACCAGTCTGGTCATTTTGCACAAACACATTACATTTATCCAATACGTATGACTGCATTGCTATTGAGTAACATCATGCATGCTTACCTGCCATACAGGGAGCTCTCTGAAAGCGCGTCCATTAACGGTCCGATAATAAACTGCAAAGAAAAGTATCGGATGTTAAGTTGCCATCATCACTCGGAAGTGCCCAGGGTGCGGGAGCCATCCTGAGCGTAGCTGGTCTATTGAGCTGTAGGTTAAGGTCTGACAGACTGCCTCAGAGGGTCTCAAAGCAAGCTGAGAATGTTCTCGCCCGATAAAAATGTATAAAATGCCGAAACTGGTGTGGCTCAGTGGATAGAGCGTCGGGCTGGGGACTGAAAGGTCCCAGGTTCAATTCCGGTCAAGGGCATGTACATTGGTTGTGGGCACATTCTCAGCAGGGGACGTGCAGGAGGCAGCTGATCGATGTCTCTCTCTCATATCAATGTTTCTGGCTTTCTATCCCTTTCCCTTCCTCTCTGTGAAAAATCAATAAAATATATTTTTTTAAAATGTATAAAATAAAGAGTTCACTTTGGGTCAAGAAGGAAGAAGGAAACCCCAAACCAGAAACACACGGTGGAAATAAAGGGAGTTACAAAAGCAACACAGAAAGATGCCCAAGAGAAAATTCAAGCCCCTCACTATGCCTGGAAGATGGGGGCAGGGGGTTATATCTTCAAAAAATATGATAATGTTTTACTAGACATTGGTCCAAAACAAGCGTACGGGAAGTGCAGGGCCTGGGGAGGGGGAAACTGAGGCACGCCCAACGCCATCGCACATGTGAGGGAACCAGGAGGAAAGGCTGTCGTACCTCCGAAAACTCCGGGGAGAACGGGAGCGCCCTCGCTTCGTAGAGCTGCAAGAAGTGGGTAACGCCTTCCTTGGCCAGGATCTTGTTCTCGCTTTCCAACATTCTTTTGTAGACACACAGGTGCCAGGAGGGGTGCAGGAGCCACCGTCCTGCGGGAGAATCTCAGGGTGACACGGGGCCCACGCTTTGGCGCTCCCTCCAAGTGGACTATACAGACATCAAGACACACCCTCCCGGCACCTAACTCCCTCCCAACTCCACCGAAGGGAGTCTGGGCTTAATCCCTTCCAGGGGATTTAAAAATCAACATTATTTTTTTCATGGAAAACGGACAAAAATCCAGTGAAAAATAGTACATCTGACTGACTGCTTTAGCCCAGTCCTTAGCATAAATTGGACACTACTAAGTAAACTTCTAATTGAGTTAGGGGAGAAATGAGAAGAATATGTATGTTAGAGATTGATTCTTTTGACATATCCTTTAATTCTGTTCAGGGAAAAAAAAAAAATCAGCATTTTTAACTCATGGGATTCTATAAATAAATCGGCCCATTATTTGTAATTTACATCAAGATCCTTTGGCAGTGGTGATTTTTCAAAACCTGTCCATGCTACTTAATTTAGTTTGCCAAGAGCTCTGGGCAAAATGCAGTAACAAGAGAATCATTTTAATAATAAATGCCCAAGTGAAAGCACAACAGAATTCAATTACAGGCTAGCCCCAAGCGAGACAATGGATTCTCAGAGTCTGAAAAATCCAGTGTCTCAGGAAACTACAGTCATCAGCTCAGTAACGCTCAATTCCCAAGGCAATCTATTAAAGCTGTATTTCCAGAGTGGGCACAAAAACTCTTTACGTAGGTTAATTCTCATGTGTGAACACGTTAATGTCGAATTTTATCATAAAACACTGTTAGCATTTCACTGATCTAAACATAATTTCATAAAAATTTTTTTTAGGAAGCTCTAACTTTATTATATTTCTCCTAGGAAGCACTCATAATAGAGTTTTAAAGGATTAAACACCATATTTGAAATTACCATCTCAGAATTTTCTCTTCCTGAGAAGTCCAAGATACAGGACAGAAACCCCTAAACAGTAACTAACCAACAACGACACATAATATTTAGAGAATCAGAATGGAAAGCAGTTAAAATATATAATAACAAAGAGCTACTATTTAAAATGTAGGATACAGCGTCATTAAAACATGACCAGAATCCTTCTCTTTTGGGGAGTATCTGCTGCTGGGGAGGTGCCTGCGGATGTGGGAGGGGCTAGAGAGGCTGCACCTGAGATCTATATGGCACAGACCGGCCACGGCTGGCCGGCGTGGAAGCGGGGTGATGGGGTTCATCACCTTCTTCAATCCACGTCTGAGGTTTCCCATCATCAAATGTTTGGAGAATTGCCCATGTCTCTACATCACAAGAGAACTCTGCCGCAATTTAAAGTGACGTCCTCCCGCCAAAACTGGTTTGGCTCAGTGGAGAGAGTGTCACCCTGGGGACTGAAAGGTCCCGGGTTCGATTCCGGTCAAGGGCATGTATCCTGGTTGTGGGCACATCCCCGGTGGGGAGCATGCAGGAGGCGGCTGATAGATGTCTCTCTCTCATCAATGTTTCTAACTCTCTCTCCCTCTCCCTTTCTCTCTGTAAAAAATCAATAAAATATATTTTTAAAAAAATAAAATAACGTTCTCCAACTTAAGGAGACATGCAGATGCATTTGGATCTAACGCTAAGTGAGAAGACAGCGTTCCCATCCATGCAGGAGACACACTATGCAATGTTAGCACCAGATTCCCACCTTCTTTACACTTTTATGGTTTTCATGAGCAAGCATTAGTTATAACGCAAAAGGGAAAAAAATGACAAATGCTATTAAGAGATCAAACTAAAAGTCACCATTACCTGTCTCCTCTGACACCGCGTAGTCAAAAAGGTTGTTTAGCTTGGGCAGAACCGGCTTTACCACATGGATCTGAAAACAAGGCACAGAAAAATGAAAAACCACCTTTAAAGTCTTATGGGAATTTCACTCTATTTACATAGCAGCAGCCCTTCTGTGCCCCATCCCTATGTAAAAAATAAGCAAATGGGTACTTCTTCCAATTTTATTTTAATATATATTTTATTGATTTTTTACAGAGAGAAAGGGAGAGGGAGAGAGAGTTAGAAACGTTGATGAGAGAGAAACATCCATCAGCCGCCTCCTGCACGCTCCCCACCGGGTATGTGCCCACAACCAAGGTACATGCCCTTGACTGGAATCAAACCTGGGACCTTTCAGTCCACAAGCCGACACTCTATCCACTGAGCCAAACCAGTTAGGGCTTCCAGTTTTTAAGTAATAAAAATTCAAGTATGTAAGAGTGAGTGTGACAAAGGTAATGATTATAACCTAGAATATAGTGACCAGGTTGGCACAGATGTAATTTAAAAAAAGCCAAAACTGGTTTGGCTCAGTGGATAGAGTGTCGGCCTGTGGACTGAAAGGTACCGGGTTCGATTCCGGTCAAGGGCATGTACCTTGGTGGCAGGCACATCCTCAGTAGGGGGCGTGCAGAAGGCGGCTGATCGATGTCTCTCTCTCATCGATGTTTCTAGCTTTCTATCCCTCTCCCTTCCTCTCTGTGGAAAATCAATAAAATATATTTTTTTAAAAATCACAACACCTTCAAAATTAAAAGGCAATTGTTTACCTAATAACGATTTACCTCAGAATAACTTGAAGTAAAATTTTCCGAAGTGTGTATATCTTTGGAGATTACTCATAATGTCGAGAAACTAACACTTCAGAAGTATCAAGGGAGGATTGAATCAGACTAAATTCTCTGAATAACTTTAGTCAACTGAAAGTATTCTTTAATTTTCTGGGTTTACATTCCATTTTAAATGGCATTTATGCCAGAAAACAAGGCACACTATATCCAAGATGGTCTTTTTGTATTGCTTTTACAGAATGTGTGGTGTGTGTCGAGGGGGAGAAAGAGCTGGATCTAGCTGGGATGTGTTAAAATATGTTAACGCTTACCTGATTTCCTTCTAGAGTTTCCATTATTAAAATATAATTTTCCCAAAACTTGAGAAGCTCGTCTTTTTTCTCCTCAGACCACCAAAACAGACTTGGGCCTGTTATAAAGTTAAAAGGAAAATTAGTTGGCACATTTTGCGTGTTTCTTAACAATACTAGACCTTCAAGTTTTGCCATTATTATCAAATGCTGCCTTCTCTAATTAGGAGGGGGCCCAGAATCAAAACCTAGACAGGAGGCCTGAGTGAACAGTAATCTCAAAAGGAGATTTTTATACACACACACACACACACACACTTCAGAGAAGGAGAAACAGAAACATCAATAAGGAGAGAGAATCATTGATGGGCTGTCTCCTGCACGCCCCACACTGGGAATCGAGCCCACAACCTGAGCCTGTGCCCTGAATGGAGTCGAACTGTGACCTTCTGGTTCATAGGTTGATGCTCAACCACTGAGCAACCCTGGCTGGGCAAAAGGAGATTAAAAAAATTAAGATAGCTGTTTTGGAGTTCTGGGCAAGAATGACAGATCTGAACACATAAACTCTACTTTCTCTCCCTAAGAACTCACTACTGTATCAATAAAGTTGTTTTCAAAGGCAAAAACCACATAGAATGGAGAAAACAGGAGATGAGGGTGAAAAACCAAGCAGACTCAAGAAAAGTGAGCATTAAGTTGGCACAAGGAAAGCAAAGAATATTCTGATTTAGAAAATAAACCCAAACCTAAGAACTGACAGTTACTTCTGCACATGGAACTGAGGGTGAAGCTGAACTGGAGAGGGTTTGTGCAGTGTGTCCAAGAGGCAGGCGGCAGACCCAGACCCCCTTCCTCCAGAGCAGTGGTTCTCAACCTTCCTAAGGCCATGACCCTTTGAGACAGCTCCTCATGGGGTGGTGACCCCCAACCATAAAATGATTTCCGTTGCTACTTCATCGCTGTCATTTTGCTACTGTTACGAACTGTAATGTAAATATCTGATAGGCAGGATGTATTTTCATTGTTACAAATTGAACATAATTAAAGCATAGTGATTAATCACAAAAACAATATGTAATTACATACTGTGAAATATTTATTTCTCATTACAAATAAATGAAATTTTGTCTCGAATCGTGATGTAGCATGGGTAACAGTCTTCCTAGGACAACAGTAAACTACATGGCTACACTTTGCTACACCGAGGAGCGGTGTGTGGGTTCCTAAGACCATGGGAAATAGGTGTTTTCCAATAGCCTTAGGCGACCCCTGTGAAAGGGTCGTTCGCCCCCCAAAGGGGTCTCGACCCACAGGTTGAGAACCGCTGCTCCAGAGCAAGAAACAGCCTGTAATCTGTTCTCTGGGGAAGGCAAGACAGTGGCCTCTGAATCGGGATGCACTGCACACAGGGAAGTTCAGGGTGAACAGGGATGCCTCCTGGATGCTGAGAGCCCCCATCCCCTTCCACCTGCCCCATCACGGTCACGGTCCCTCAGGTCCCAGCCTGCTGACCTCCGCTGCAGGTTCCATCTGTTGGGATGCATGCAGGAGGCAAGCATTGGATGTGTCTCTCTCTCCCCCCTACCTCCTCTCTAAGAAAAGCAATGGGAAGTTTTACACTTATATGAAAATCTAGTCTCACAACTTCAGACAAAAACCCTTCAACCGGTAATAAACAAACAAGTAGCTATCGTTGAAAAGGAAGAAACTTCCTGAGACAATTTTTGAATCAATCCACTTGGGGCTCGGATCGCTCAAAGATGGGTTTAAGCAAAAGGAAGTAGATGTTCACACATTTCAGCAAACCCACCCATCAGATGTCACACACCACGCCGAAGGGAGGCCTGGCTCTTCCACCTACTCTCCCTAGTAACAAAGTAGTAGGAAGCACAGCTCAAGATGTAAAAAAAAGAGAAAAGTATTTAAAACCTGACTCATTCTACTAAATCAACGGCAACAATACCCTTAACAAGTTGACTTAAGGACCCTATGATTAACAAAACATTTGTAAATCCTGCTTCCCAATTACCAACGAAAAATTTTTAAAAAAAGCGATGGTTTCTATTACAGAATTCTAACTCAAAACCGAGTTCAGCTCTAGCTGGTTTGGCTCCGTGGATAGAGCCTCCAACCTTCGGATTGAAGGGTCAGGGATTGGATTCTGGTCAAGGGCACATGCCCGGGGTTGCTTTCAGCTGCACCATGGAGAGCCTCAGGCATCCTGAAGAGGATAAGGGGTTGAGCGTTGACCTATGAACCAGGAAGTCAGGGTTCCATCCAGCATCAGGGCACATTATCTGGGTTGCAGGTTCTATCCCAGCGAGGGGTGTGAGCAGGAGGCAGCCAATCAAGAGTTCTCGCTCATTATTGATGTTTCTCTCTCCCTCCCTTCCTCTCTGAAATCAATTAAAAAAAAAAAAAAGATCGCACTCACATGGTCAGCAATTACCTTTCCCTCTGATGGCAGCTAACCCCTTTTCTACCAGAGTGGACCTACCACAACACAAGGCACACGTGGGCCCAGTCCCTAAAGTCAGTGGTTCTCAACCTTCCTAAGGCCACGACCCTTGCATACAGTTCCTCATGGGGTGGTGACCCCCAACCATGAAATGTTGCCACTGTGATGCATCGTGATGTAAATATCTGCATTTTCCGAGGGTCTTAGGCGACACCTGTGCAAGAGTTAGACCCTTGCATACAGTTCCTCATGGGGTGGTGACCCCCCCAACCATGAAATGTTGCTACTGTGATGCATCGTGATGTAAATATCTGCATTTTCCGAGCGTCTTAGGCGACCCCTGTGAAAGGGTTAGGCCCTTGCATACAGCTCCTCATGGGGTGGTGACAACTCCCAACCATGAAATGTTGCTACTGTGATGCATCCTGATGTAAATATCTGCATTTTCCGATGGTCTTAGGCGACCCCTGTGCAAATGTCATTCGACCCCCCAAAGGGGTCGCGACCCACAGGTTGAGAACCACTGCCCTAAGTCACTCAACAGATGGGGAAAGGCTGGGGAAACTGCCCCATCTCGGCCACAGTGACGGGTGTCACTCTAGATGAGGGTCCCCAGGTTTTGGGGGGCTCCATGGGGACCCCGGGAGTAACCAAACTGAGCCTGGGATGCAAGAGACGACCTCGAGGGGGGCTGGTTTGCAAACCCAGGCACCTCCCTCCCAGACAGACAGACAGACAGACAAGCACAGCGAGGCGGAGCAGGGGGCGGGGCTGGGGGAGGATCAGAGAGGCGGGTACCGTTTGCTTCCGCGGAGCCGCAGCTGCCAGGCGCGGGTCCCCGCTCCGCCGACACCTCCACCGCCCGCTGCAGCAGGTACCGCGCGCGCTTGCGAGTCAGCGCGTCCTCGGCGTCCGCCAGCCCCGCCTGCACCGTCCGCCAGAAGCGCGCGCAGCGCCGCGCGTCCGGGCCCGCCTCGCGCTCGCCGGGCGCGGGCAGCAGCCGCTCGGCCAGGGCGCTCAGCACCTGCAGCCGCGGGCCCAGGCGGCCCGGCCCCGAGGCCTCCGCCGCCGCCGCCGCCAACACGGCCCGCAGCGCCGCGCCGCCGCCCTGGCCCAGCGCCGGCAGCAGCCGCCCGGCCGCCAGCGCCGCCGCCTCCCCGCCGTCGCCGTCGCCGTCCAGCGCCAGGGCCAGCGCCGCCTCCGCCACGCGCTGCAGCAACGGCCCGTCCTCGCGGGGCCGCAGGCAGGGCCCCACGGCCGCCAGCACCTCCACGGCCGCCTCGGCGCCCCCCTCAGGGCCCGGCAGCGACCCCGACCCCGCGGCCTGCAGCTCGCGCAGCGCCTCCTCAGCCAGCGCGGCCGCCAGCGGCGGGCCCCCCGCGAGGCGCGCGCAGGTGCGCAGGGCCGCGCCCGCCGCCCTCAGCAGGCGCCGGCGGGGCCCGGCCGGCGGGTCACAGTCCGGGGCCCCCGCGGGGCGAGCGCGCAGGCGGCGCAGCAGCGGCACCAGGTACCCGGCGGCGACCTCGCGCGCGGCCTCCGGGAGCGCGGCCTCGCCGACGCCACAGCCGCCACCACAGCCACCGCCGCCAACGCGCGCCGCCTCGTCCGCCAGCCGCTGAAGGAGAAAGTGCAGCGCCTCCACGCGCTCCGCGGACGCCTCCCCGCCGCACAGCGTCCTCAGCAGGACCCGGGGGTCCCGGCTCTGCCCGAGCAACGCCTCCGCGAGGACTCCCTCCATTTTTTTTGCCCCGCGCGCCGCCGTCTCCGTCGCCGGCACCCGGCGGCGCGTAAAATAGGCGAAAGCGTGCACGTGCGCGGCCGGCCGGAGGGAGGGTGTGCGCGTGCGCGGCTGGCCCGAGCGGGAGTGTGCGCATGCGCGTGCGCGTGCGCGGTTGGCTCCGGAGCTGCCGCTGCTCCCCGGTCCAGCTGTGCACAGTGTGTGCATCTGGTCCAGCATCGCTGCCTGGAGGCTGGCCCGGCTCGCCCTGTTTGCCTAGTTTTAGGGGTGTTTTGTTTTGTTTTTTAGTAAAACGGCAATGTAGTATCTACACCAGCTCCATGGATTCCTCCTTGGAGATCGCCCTGCCCGAGCGCCCGGAGTCAGGCAGGTGCGCCTGTGAGGTTGTCCATCACAATCACCTGGAAGTTCATCTTCCAAGAAGGCGCAGGCCGGCGCCGCCCGCAAAGAAGCGGACCGAGGGGGGTGTGAAAGGGGTTGCTGACGTCTGCATACCAATGAAGAAGGAACACACACAAAAAAATGATTTCGAGGGCCCAGCCTGGTGTGGCTCCGTAGTTGAGCTTTTTTTTTTTTTTTCCAATATATTTTATTGATTTTTCACAGAGAGGAAGGGAGCGGGAAAGTCAGAAACATCGATGAGAGAGACATTGATCAGCCGCCTCCTGCACACCCCACACTGGAGATGTGCCCGCAAGCAAGGTACATGCCCCCGACCGGAATCGAACCTGGGACCCTTCAGTCTGCAGGCCGACGCTCTATCCACTGAGCCAAACCGGTCTCGGCCAATTCTTGATTCTTATCATCGATGTTTCTATCGGTCTCCCTTCTCTCTGAAGTCAATCAATACACATTTGTATACATTTTTTTAAGTGCCCTGAAAAGCACTCCAGCTATGGGCTAGGGACAGGGCTGAAAAGATGCCCACGCCAGCTCTGGAAGTCAAATGCCAAGACTCGAGCTTGCAGACCTACCCACACACTGCTTGTGCTCCCACGTGCGAGCTCAAAAATAGCCCTTGTGTCGGGATTTTCGGCATTTCTGACAGCGCCTACTGCTAGACGCAGGAACAGAAAACCATGTGAGCAGGCACGGCGCAGGCTGGACGTCTGGCTCAGTCCCAGGCCAACGGAATCGGTGACGTGGGCTTTCTTTGCATTCTCCCCATAGAGGCCTCCCAGCCGCCGGTGCCAAAACACACTCCCCCCCTTTCAGAGAGCTTGCCAAGCAATCAGCACAAGGAATAAAGCACAGTTTAAAGTTTTTAAAAAGTTACTTTTATATGTTTTTAAAGTCACTTAGTTTTATAGTGTAGGTTTTATATATACAGTGGTACCTCAAGATACGAGTGCCCTAATATACGAGATTTTTGAGATACGAGCCGTCGAGCGAGCGATTTTTGCTTTGAAATAATGAGCAACATTTGAGATAGGAGTCATCGCGCGGATCGGCCGGCTGCACACAACCCACCAGTTTACCTCGACTCGAGCGTCTCCTAGTTTCCCACACCTCAAGGTTACGGAACGAATTAAACTCGTATCTCGAGGTACCACTGTATACACACACACACACACACACTTTCAATTATTTAAATTTAAACTTACCCACATCATAGGTGCAAAGTTTTCCCATATTTCAGTCATTTACGTTCCAGTGACCATGTATAAATGGTTCTACTGTTCTCCTCCATTTTAGAACGAGGCAGCAAAGATCAATGGCTTTCAACACATTTTATGCGCCATATCAGCTGCCCTCAACAGTATGTTCTTCGTAAACCTGTTAACCAAAACGAGCAACAGCCTTGAGCACTTAACAAATCAAGATATGCAAATGCGGCGCACGCACAGGTGCTCCGTATCAGTAGTCATTAGGGAAAGGCCAATGAGAATTATTCAGCAGATACCACTGTATACGCATTAGAACGGCTAAGATTGACAACACCAAATGACAAGGTCCGTCCCTTGTCATCTGGAAACGGATGGGGCGATCGGTTTTTTCTGGCAGGTATGTAAATGGTCCAAACGTTTTTGGAAAGCGGTTTCTAAGAAAGTCAAAGTATATCTACTTGATGATTCGGCATTCCCACGCCCAGGTGTTTGCCTCGAAGATAAATAAAGATAGATGCCAACAACAACAACAAAAAATGTTTGCACAGGGATGTTTTTGACATGACTCATTATAACCAAGAGCTTGTAACAGTTCAGGATGGATAAACAAATGGGGATGTGGTCATACAACATGGCTATTCAGCAATGAGAGAGAATGGATGACTCACTCACCCAGGCAACATGCATCCATTTCAAAGATATCATGTAGAGCAGTGGTTCTCAACCTTCCTAATGCCGTGACCCTTTAAGACAGCTCCTCATGAGGTGGTGACCCCCAACCATAAAATTATTCCCGTTGCTACTTCATCACTGTAATTTTGCTACTGTGATGAGCTATCATGTAAATATCTGATAGGCAGGATGTATTTTTGTTCTTACAAATTGAACATCATTAAAGCATAGGGATTAATCACAAAAACAATATGTAATTATATATTGTGAAATATTTATTTCTAATTACAAATAAATGAAATTTTTTGTCTTGAATCATGGTGTAGCATGGGTAACAGTCTTCATATGACAACAGTAAACTAACTACATGGCTACACTTTGCTACACCGAAGAGCGACCGTCTGTTGGTTCCTAAGACCATGGGAAATAGGTGTTTTCCGATGGTCTTAGGCGACCCCTGTGAAAGGGTCTTTCGACCCCCAAAGGGGTCGAGATCCACAGGTTGAGAACCGCTGACGTAGAGGGGAAAAAGCCGGGGATACCACATGGATGTTCTGCACGATTCTATTTGCATGAAACTGAATAACAAACAGTCATCTGCGGAAAGAAATTGAAGCAGCAGTGGCCTTTCAACTGGAGGTTGCCTGAGACATGGCACAGGGATCTTCCCGGGGCAATGGAAATAGTCTATCTCGAAGAGGGTGTTGGTTTCAACATTTGTCAAAACCCCTTTGATTCAAGCCTTAAGATCTATGCATTTCCGCTGAGTGTGAGTTTTACCTCCATTTAAAAAAAACAAAAACATTAAGCCGAAACCGGTTTGGCTCAGTGGGTAGAGCGTAGTAGGCCTGCGGACTGAAAGGTCCCAGGTTTGATTCCAGTCAAGGGCATGTACCTTGGTTGCCGGCACATCCCCAGTAGGGGGCATGCAGGAGGCAGCTGATCGATGTTTCTAACTCTCTATCCCTCTCCCCTCCTCTCTGTAAAACATCAATAAAATCTATTAAAAAATAATAATAACATTAAGCCCCGCTGGCATGGCTCCGTGGTTGAGCGTGGACCTATGAACCAGGACATCACGGTTCGATTCCCCCCCGGTCAGCAGCCGATCGATCCATGGTTCTCTCTCACCATTGATGTTTCCACTTCTCTCTCCCTCTCCCTTCCTCTCTGAAATCCATAAAACCGTATGCACATATTTTTAAAAAATTATGCTCATGGGGTAAAAGCAGGGATGGTGCACGCAATGTCAGCCAGGAGCCACCAGATGGCGGATGGAATCCACTGTGCAGGCAGGTGGCCTTGGGTTGGGACCGTCACTGGCGCAGGCCCAGGGGAGCTGGTCCTGTCCCTTACCCAGCAGCACCCTGAAACGTCCCCCCTCTACCCCCCTCAATCTGCCCCCACTCCCCACAGAGACCTGCCACAGAGGAGCTCGTGAAAACCACACTGCACAGCCGCCGCCTCCTGTCCGTCCCTCCTGGACACAGGGCCTGAGGGTTGTTGAGGTTTCCCAGGCCATCCGTTTCCATGGCATCTTCGCTTCCCTCCTGAAATCCCCCCTCCTGGTGAAATGGAATCTCCAGGGAAGAAAAAAAAAAACATCTCTCAAGGATTGTTTGTTAGGACGACCGACCGCAGGTCTGGCAGGCAAACCGGGCCAGCGAACACAGGCTCGGGCACTCTGACAGCAAGGCCCGGGGGGGTGCAGGCTCTGACGTCATTCCAAACCTCAGCCAGGGAGTTCACGGCGGCGTTACTCACCCCGCTGGCCAGGAAAGAAAGGCTTTGCATCTGGGTTGGTGATGGCTGGCCCGGAGCGCCAGCAGGAGGCGTCCGGCCGGCCGGCCAGCCAGCCAGCCAGCCCGGGAGGCCCAGGGTTGCAGGCCACCCAGGCGGTGAAGTCACCCCCCAGAAATGCGGGGCCCGGGGCGGAGTGGAAGCAGAGCGAGAGCCGTCATTCCAGGGGCCTTGCTCGGCGTTGGTGCTGACAGTTCCTGGGCCTGCAGGGCGCCAGCCTCCTCCGGTTCGTTCGGGGTGTCAGGGAGAC
>PVJN01053034.1:0-13879 GCA_004026805.1 Lasiurus borealis | reverse complement strand
TCTATTGTTTTTATTATAGTTGATTTCCAGTTTTATGCCACTGTGGTCTGAGAAAATGCTTGATATGATTTCTATCTTCTTGAATTTGAAGAGACTTTTCTTATGACCCAACATATGATCTATCTTTGAAAATGACCCATGTGCACTGGAGAAGAATGTATATTCTGTGGCTTTGGGGTGAAATGTTCTGAAGATGTCAGTTAATTCCATCTGGTCTAGTGAGTCATTTAGGATTGATGTTTCTTTTCTGATTTTTTGTTTACAGTATTAGTCCAATGGTGACAGTGGGGTATTAAAGTCTCCTACGATGATTGTATTGCTGTCAATCTCTCCCTTAATATCCTCCAAGAGTTTTTTTATGTATTTAGGTGCTCCTATATTGGATGCATATATGTTTACCAGAGTTATTTCTTCTTGTTGGATTGTTGCCATTAGTATTATAAAGTGGCCTTTTTTATCTATTATGTCCTTCACTTTGATATCTAATTTTTCAGATATAAGTATTGCAACCCCAGCTTTTTTTTCATTTCCATTTTCCTGAAATACCATCTTCCATCCCTTCACCCTCAATCTGTGTGCATCTCTTTTCCTGAGGTGGGTTTCTTGCAGACAGCAGATATATGGATCATGTTTTCTTATCCAATTGGTTATCCTATGTCTTTTGATTGGAGCATTTAATCTGTTTACATTTAAAGTTATTATTGATAAGTACTTATCTGTTGCCATTTTTATTCCTTACCCCCAAGCTCCTTCTTAGCTTCCTCTTTGTTTTTATTACAGCAGACCCTTTAACATTTCTTGCATTGCTGGTTTGGTGGTAATATATTCCCTTAGTCCATTTTTGTCAGTGAAGCTTTTGATTTCACCTTCAATTTTGATTGAGAGTCTTGCAGGGTACAGTATTCTTGGATTCAGACCCTTCCTTTGCATGACTTTGTATATTTCATTCCATTCCCTTCTAGCCTAACGAGTTTCTGTTGAGAAGTCAGTAGCTAGTCTTATGGGAGTTCCTTTGTAGGTAACTTTCTGTTTCTCTCTGGCTGCTTTTAAGATTCTTACTTTGTCGTTGGTGTTTGCCAATTTAATTATAATGTGCCTTGGTGTTGGTTTTTTTGGGGTTCATTTTGCTTGGGACTCTGTGAGCTTCTTGGATTTGTGTGGATTTTTTCTTTTCTATACTGGGGAAATTTTCTGTCATTATTTCTTCAAACAGGTTCTCTAATCCTTGTTCAGTTTCCACTCTTTCTGGAACCCCAATTATACAGATGTTGTTTTGTTTCATGTTATCCCAAAGTTCCCTTAGACTCTTCTCTTGCTTTTTAACTTTTTTTTTCTAGAAGCTGCTGTACTTGTGTATTTTTTCCTACCGTGTCTTCTAGCCCACTGATGCGGTCCTCTGCTTCTTCTAGTCTACTTTTGATGCTTTCTATCGAGTTCTTTATAGCAGTGATGTCATTGTTCATAACTTCTTGTTTATTCTGCACCTCATCTAGTTTCTTCTGCATTTCTTCTTGCTGCTTCTTCATCTCCTCTTGGGTCTTCTTCATTTCCTCTTGGCTCTTCTTCACTTCCTCTTGGCTTTTACTCATATTGTTGAATTTGTCTTCCAATCTTTTAAACCACCTTATGATCGTTTCTCTGAACTCTTTCTCTGGCAGGCTTGTTTCTGCTTCTATTTCGTTTACTTCCTTTTTTGGTGAAACCTGCCTTTCTTTCTTATGTGGGCTGTTTCTTTTTCTGCCCATGGTCTTTCTTCTCTGGGTGTCTGGTTATGTAGTTCTCTCTCCTACATTGATTGAGAAGCACAAACTACAACACGACCAGGTACAGCACACAAGGCGCTGAGTAGAAATGTATTCAGGATGTTAATAATCACAAATCAGGTGACCACCAATGAAGGACAAATTAGGGGTAAATAGAGAAAGAAGAAGAGAAAAGTGAGGGAAAAAGAAATGCCAAATCCAATTGTGAGAGCGAGAATAAAAAGAAAAAAAAGATAAATAAATGAACAAAAAAAAAATAAAATAAAATAAGAAAATAAAAAGGAGAAGGAAAGAGGAAGAGAAAAAAGTCAGAGAGAAAAGAAAGCGTATACGAGAGAAAGGGGGAGCAAAATAAAGATGTCAGGAGACAACTCCAATAGAACAGTCACTAATCCCAATAAAGGCCAGCAACCAGTACCTAGAGCTTAATGTAAACTGCAAATAGCAACTGGTATCAAAGGAGGTGAGGGAAAAGAGATGTAGAAAACAAAGCAAGCAAAAAGCAAAATAAAACAAGTAGAATAAATTAAAGCAATCTCACAAAAAATTTTGAAAAATCGATATAATCACTTTTTAGGCAAATAGCAACAAAAGGACATAGAGAAAAAAAACACTTTTTGGCTAGTGAAGGCAAGAAGAGAGAGGTTTGTGTGGACTTGTAGTAGGGGATTTGAAATTAGATATATAAATGGGGTGAAATTTTAACCAGGTAAAGAGAAAGAATAGGGAGAATCTAAAGTTGGAAAAGGGAAAGAGAACTAAGACAACAAAATGGGGAAAATTAGGAGGAAAGTGTTGGCATAAAGGTAGAGTTGAGTTGGAGTAATATTATGCTAAAGGAAAGATAAAAATAGAATGTAGAACTCTAATCCCGAAATAAAATAAATAGAAAACAAAATGACACTTGTTTTTTTTCCAAACAGGTAAAGTACTAATAGTAAAAATAATACTAGTTTAAAACAAAATGTAATAATTAAAAAGGAAAAATCAATTGATGCAGGAAGAAAAAAAAATAGTCTTTTAATTAAAATATGTGAAAATGAAAAAAAAGAAAAGAAAAAAGGAAAAAGATAAAAAGAAAAAAAAATTAGGATGGTCCTTCACTTCCACTATTATTCTGCTTGGCACTCCTGCTTCCCATTAGGGAAGGTATTGCAGTTCCCTATGTTCCACTATTGATGTTTTAATCTCTTTATTCTTTTGTGGTTATTCAAGAGTCAATTTGTGTGTCATCCACTGGGTGGCAGTGTTTCAGAATTGATCTCTGAGACAAAGCACGGGACCTCTCTAGGTTGTGCTCAGATCCTGCTACTCTGTGGTTCTCAAAGCCAGTTTGTGGGGGTTTTGCAGCTGGGACACTGTAATAACTCCCAGGCTGTCCTTCTGCCCCAGAAAAAAAAAAGGAGTCGTTTTCCAGAGCTCTCCTCGGTCAACAGCTCAGAGGGTTTGCCTCCACACTTAGGGATCACGCCCTGACCACCTCTGGGGACCTCTCCAGAGGCAGCTTTCCCACAGCCAGGCTCCCACGGCGTGTGCATCTCTGTTGTGCGGGGGTAGGAGACCTCACCATGACACAGGCGAAATCTGACCCTTCCTCGTGCTGCGTGGATCTCCGAATCCGCCGCCCACGGGAAAGCCGTGCTCTGGGTCCCCGGCTGCTCAGTGGGTGCCTCTGTCAGCTGCAGCTTCCAGACCTCCCTCTTATCCCAGGCGCAATCTGACCTCTCCGTGTGCTCCGTGGTTCTCTGAGTCTGCTGCGTGTCCATGCCGATTGGAGAGCGGAGTTCTGGGTCCCCGGGTCTCCAGCTGCTTGGTGGGTGCGCAGCTGCCGGCTTCAGATGGCTGCAGACATCTACCCACCTCTGAAAGATGGCGCGGCCTCCGCCTTTGTGCCCAGAATCTTGTTTTAAATTATAAAACTTATTTTTGAAACATATGGGAAAATAATTTAAATTTAAATTTTTGACCCATGCTCTGTAAATATAAGAGATGGTTCTTATCTAATATCTAGTTTATTTTCAAATTTTCTTGATTTTTCTCAAAATGTCATTAACACATTCATGTCCTCTCTCGTGTCTCCTTCTAGAATTGGCAACGGGTCCTTCTCTACTGTTTCATCTGTTTCGATGGCAATGGGAAGAGAGGTTCTGGATCAAATATGTGAAACACAAGCAGGCCATTCACATTGTGAAGATTTGGGAGCTTACCTCCTGCAAGTTTTATGTAATGAAATAATTAAGGCGACAATGGTGAACTGTGAAACAGTAGTCCTGAGTGGCAATGGAGGGCAGGATGTGTTGGTGGTAATGATGGTGATGAGTCCATAATGGTATGATTACCAAAAGAGAAATGTTTGAGAAGAACCCCTTTTTTTTTTGCTAACAGCTTGCTATTTTCTCTCATTTTTCAATTAGCTTGGAAAACGATGCTCCATCAGGGCCTGGACAATTAGGAGTCTACAGTAATATTTAGAGTTCTATTTTGTGATTTTTATGGAACTGTTAAAAAGGTCAAGAACATTTCTTTACACTTGAATGGCCTGAAGGTCCAATTACCTAGGGGAAGTCATTCTTGGACGAGCAGCTTGTAAGCCTGGCAGAATGGTGCGGAAGGAACTCAGTGAGTAGGGTGCAGAGAGACAGCCCGGGGCTTCTCAGAGAAAGGGTCTTGGGCAGAGCAGTAGGGGGAGGATGAGCTCTTGCAGAAGTTGTCCACTCACTAGCCCCTCCACACTCTATGTGAGGCTGGGTCTCCAGTGCCTTCTGGAGCCTGAGGAGCCTGGTGCAACTGCAACGTGGGGGTGCACTTTCCCCTTAAACTCCAAAATGTGAAGTCTCCAGGGCCTTCTCTGCAGATTCCTGAGACTGACCTGAGCAATGCCATGTGTTCAAACCCCTAAGAAAGAGTTTTCACAGTCTCCTAGAGAACGTATTAAAATGCAGAGTCCTGTGCCACATATAAATTCAAGGATTTTATAATGGCTAGTATTATTGTATCTAATAAAGAGAGAATATGCTAATTGACTGTCACACTCTCACAAATATGGTGGTACACACAGCCAATATGGAGGGAATATGCTAATTGACTGCCACACCCTCAAAGATGGCAGTGCCCACAGCCACAAGATGGTAGTATCTAGTCCCCTCAGCCCCACCTGGGTGGCAGGCAAAGTGGCATGACCAGGCCTTCCCTCAAGGTGGGTCCAGCCACTCCACACACCTGCCTCTAGAGTCCCCAAGTTTCCTCAGCCCTCAGCCACCCAGGGCCAGCCAGAGGCACACGCTAGCCTTGGATGGCAGCTGCCCAGTCAACACCCAAGGTGCAGGCAAGCCTTGGATGATGGCTGCCCAGCCGAGACCCAAGATACAGGGAAGCCTCGGTTGGTGGCTGCTCAGCCGCCAGGACCAGCAGAGGCTTGTGCTGCAGGCACTTGCAACAGAGATGTGATGGGGGTATTGCCTTCCCCTGATTGCCAGGTCACCTGCTCAGGAGGGATCCAGACTGTGAGAGGGGGCAGGCTGGGCTGAGAGACCTTCCCCCTCCAGTGCATGAATGTTCATGCACCAGGTCTCTAGTCTACAATAATAAAAGAGAAAAATGCAAATTGACCATCCCTCTGCTATGCCTACCACCCAATCTGAGTGAGTATGCAAATTAACCCAACAATGATGGTGGTTAATTTGTTTATGCAGATAAGGAGTGAAGACTGAAGACAGCGTAGAAGGAAGCCAAGCACTGCAGAAGAAAGCAAAGCTGTGGAGAAACAAGTGAGGTGGCGGAGACAGGAGGGCAGGCTTTGTTCTCTTCTCTACTTCACTCCAGCTGCAAGAAGCCCCATTCTTGCAGGAATCTTCCTGCAATGGTCCTCTAGTTATTTTATAATGGGAAAGGAATTAGGCAGCTTGTTAAAATGCATATTCCTAAGCTCCCACCTCCATTGAATTAATACTTAGAAGAAGGTGGTATACAAAGGTAGGGGATGAAATAAGAATGTGCATTTTCAATGACATCACCAGGTAATTTTGAGGCTGTTCCTCTCTGGGCCTGTAAGAATCAGGGTGTTTTCCTAGAGAATCTTTCCTGAACTTTGAATTTCTCCTTTTTAAAATTGTGTCTGTTGTAGTACCCAAATGGACAGCAGGTTGATAGGGCTTTGAAATAAGACAGATGTGGAGAACCAAGATGGCAGCATAAGGTATACACCTATACGTGCTGTCTCTCACAACCACACCAAAACTACAACTAAAAGACAAAACAACTATCCCCTAAAACCACAGGAAAGCTGTCGGAGTGGAAATTCTACAACTAGAAGGAAAGAAAAAAGTGCATTCAAACCTGGTAGAACTTGCAGAGGCTCAGAAAGGCAGAGGTATGGAGACACACGCGAATCAGGCTGGCTTGCACTGTTGTTTATCAATTGGGAGGGAGTTACAAGTTCCCAACTCTCTGAACTCCAGTTTCTGGTGAGATTCTGGGGACCCAGACTCATACAGGGAGAAAATGGACTGTCTGTCATCTAGTTGAAAAGGGAGAATGGCTCTGCCGCAGAGTTGTGCACTGGAATCATTGTTCACTGAGGTAGGGCACGGGATGCAGGACACTGAACAGAACACAGCAGAGAGCACTGACTGGCCATGCCCTAGCCTAGTGACTCCCTGAGACCCGCTTTGCCCAGTTTACAAACCCACCCAGCTGTGTGGTGACTTTTGCATATGAATGGCTTGCCTTCTAGCAGCTTAACCTAACACATTGCAACTGGGTCAGATAACTCCAAAATTTCCAAACTCCAAGCAAAGAAGAGAAATAAACTGCTAAACTTCCAAACTCCAAGCAAAGAGGAGAAATTGGCAAATCTCCCTATAGCTCCTGCTGGGTGGCCTCAGACACTAGCTGACTTGCACCTCCTTGGAGATCCAGGAACCAGTGTGCCTAGAGGTCAGTGTGAGACAACACCAGATTTCAACTCCTCACATACATAAGTGACACACTCAAGAGGCAGACTCTGTGAGCACCAAAACCCCACTGAAGCAAGTCCTGCCCCATAGGAGTGTCTCCAGCACAGCAATAATATTATCTTCCAATAATAGACACAGCTAATCCTCACAGTCAATTGGCTTGGAGGTCAATTCCTCCCAGTGTACCAATAGCAATCAAGGCTTAACTACAACAAGGCTGTGAACCCAGCCCACAAAGAGATGCACCAAGATTGTCCACCTCAGGTGATTGGGAATGCATAGCTACTGGGCCCTAAAGGACAACTAGCACACAAAGCCACTCCATCAACACAGGGAAGCAGCCATAATGCAGAGACCAAGAAACATGTCACGAATGGAAGAAATGGAGGAAAGCAAACAACTGGACATAGAGTTCAAAACCACATTTATAAGGTTACTCAAGAATCTTCTACAAACCACCAAGAAACTTAGTGAGACCTCTGAGAAACTTAGCGAGACCTTTAAGGATCTTAATGAGAATGCCAAAAAATGAAAAAGGACCAGTCAGAAATTAAGCATGCACTGTCTGAAGTAAAGAATAATATACAGAAATCCAACAGCAGACTAGGGGACCCCAAGAATCAAATCAAAGATCTGAAATATGAGGAAGCAAAAAACACCCTAACAAAAAAACAAAAAGAAAAAAGAGTCCAAAAATGTGAAAATAGTGTAAGGAGCCTCTGGGACAACTTCAAGGGTACCAACATCAGAATTATGGGGTGCCAGAAGAAGAGAGAGAGCAAGATACTGAAAACCTACTTGAAGAAATAATGACTGAAAGCTTTCCATACCTGGTGAAAGAAATGGACTTACAAGTCCAGGAAGCACACAGAACACCAAACAAAAAGAATCCAAAGAGGACCACACCAAGACACATCATAATTAAAATGCCAAGGGCAAAAGACAAAGAGAGAATCTTGAAAGCAGCAAGAGAAAAACAGTTATCTACAAGGGAGTACCCATACAACTGTCAGCTGATTTCTCAACAGAAACTATGCAGGCAAGAAGGGAGTGGCAGGAATTATTCAAAATGATGAATAGCAAGAACCTACAACCAAGAGTGCTCCACCCAGCAAAGCTATCATTCAGAATTGAAGGTCAGATAAAGAGCTTCACAGACAAGAAAAAGCTAAAGGATTTCATCACCACCAAACCAGGATAATATAAAATGTTTGAAGGTATTTTTTAAGAAGAGGAAGAAGGAGAAAAAGGTAAAGATAAAAATTATGAACAACAAAGTGATAACAAATACATACCTATCAACAAGTGAATCTAAAAATCAAGTGAATAAAAAATCTGATGAACAGAATTAACTGGTGAATATAATAGAATTAGGGGCATAGAAAGGGAATAGACTAACAATTCTTGGGGGAAAAGGGGAGTTAGGGGTGCAGAAAGAGATTGGACAAAAATCTTACACCTATGGATAAGGACAGTGGCGGGGGGTAAGGGCATAGCGTGGGGGGATGGGAAATCAGGTGGAGGGGAGCTATGGGGGAAAAAGGAGGAACATCTGTAATAAACTGAACAATAAAGATTTATTTTTTAAAAAGAACTTAAATAAAAGTAAAAAGAAGTTAAAAAAAAAAGACAGATGTGGAATTGAATGGTGGCTCTGTCACATTCTGAATGACCTTGGGCAAGTTACTTAACCCTGGTACTTTCATTCCCTCATCTGAACAACAGGGATACCAATGCCCACTCCCTGGGGTCGTGGAAAGAATTCAGTGAAATAATGAACACAGAAAAGTTAGCCCAGTGCTGATACATGGTAAGTGCTCTGTAAATGCAGGCTCAGTTACTATTATTAGATAGCCTTCTGACCCCAGCCAAGTGTGTAGGTACATGGGTGTTTGAGAGTGTGCTTGCATATGTGTGCCCATGTCTTTGCTCCTCCTTGTTGCACCCCACTCCCATTACTATGACACCTACCAGCCAGGAACTCAGTGATGCTGGTCCAAAAGGGGGTGAATCTGGACTGTGTTTGTCAATATCCCATACCTGATCATGGCTAGCTCCTCAGAAGGGATAGCCTGTGCTGGTACCCAAGGCTTATTTAAGTACAGATGCAGACCATGGCCCATGTTCAGGCTTTTTCTCTATGGCCTAAAACATTTTCCTGGAGCTTCCTCAGGACAGATGTGGCCAGGGTCCCTTGCAAGGTATCCCTGCCCTGCTCCATTTTGTTCTCAGGACAAGCTCTGAGGAATCAGTCACTTTTCCTGAGGCCAATGGCAGGCCTGAAGTCTTTCACCAGAGTGTTGGCATTCTCCCAGGAAAGAGTATTTCTCAGGGTTGGCCTGAAGAAATGAATGTAGGCTTAGCTGAGGATGGGGACTGGAAGAGAATAGCCATACCTTTCTCTACCTGTCACAAATAGGTCCTGCTTAGATAGAGTGATCTTGCTGTTTGAAAAGGGAGCTCAGAAGACTCTATACCTTGGTGTGGCTTTTTACAGACTGAATGCTTACTATGTGCCAATAACTTAATTCATCATTTATTTTAAAATATACCATGATTCTGTTAATTAGATACTATTATCTTCTTCGTTTTTCTTAGAGATGTTAAGACCCAACAGGTAGTTAATGATGGCGTTTAGTCCAAACTTAGGTATATCTAATTCCAAATCCTGGCTCCTATCTTTGAACTCTATTCTAATAGCCGAGTAAAAGTGACCAGGATGAGAGGATACTAGGACAAGACAGCAGGTGTGGGCTACAAGAACATCATCTGGGTTGACAAGTGAGGGGTGTCCATGTCAGGAGCTATGGATAAGGGAAGAAAGTACATCCAGTTGTCCATGGTCATAGCAAACCAGAGTGGGTTAAAATAATATTCACTAATCTTCTGTAATAGGGTTTGCAAAAAAATTCTACAGTTCTCATAGTGAGACAGCAGATAAAGTAGATACCTACTGATTTATCTCTCTGTCCCTCCTCTCAATGTCCTTCTAATAAATTGCTCCTTCCACCTTTCCACACATAGGGTTCCCATGGGAGAAGCCATATTGTTACTCTAGCCTCAGGCCTTGGCTGAATATTCTAGGGGCAGACCTCAACTCAAGGTGAGCCAATCAGACTTCCCTGGGATATTTTGAACTGGTGCTGATATAAAAGCCTATTTCTCTCCAGGAGCTGAGGTTGGGAGGGGTGAAACTTGGGAGATGTAGGAAGCTGATATATAGTCAGAGAGAAACAGAGACAGGAATGGAGATAGAAGGAGGAAGACAGATTCTTTACAGCATTTAAGACTTGGGTTTAGATATTCCTGAGGCCCAGTAGTATCCCCACTCTTCCTAGGTTGTTTGCTCAATCTTTCTTTTATTTGGAATATATTTGGCAATATCCCACACCTGACACTGTCTGGCTCCTCAAAGGAGAAAACCTGGTATCATCACATCCACCAATAAAGTCCCTTTTTGTGCCCAAGTTAGTACGAACTGGATTCTTCTGTCCCTTGCTACCAATCTATTCCCTCATCTATCACCACTGCATGAGAAAGATACAGTCAGCATGTTCCAAAAAGTTGGGATAGTGAAGCCAACCAGAGGGGCCCAGATGTCCAGATGCCCAGATGCCTAGATGCCTGACATGTAACAAGGTATAGGGGAGTCTGGGGGTCTGAAATAGCTAGCCATAGCTCTGGGCTGCAGAGCCCTAGTTGGAAGCCAATCTTCTGGTCCAGGCTGGCTCTAGGTACACAACATAGAAGCCAAAACAGTTGGATTTAAAGGCTGCTCTAAATTAGTCATCATTCAGATTTCTGAGCCAGAAATTCTGCCTTTCTCTGACCTAGGCAGCATGGCTGGCTTTCAGGAAATCATTGGCTTTCCCTAAGCAGCCAGGGCCTGGTCAGATCCCTCTGGAATCCCCACTCAGCCTTCACCCAAAGCCAGGATGGATTGGGGAGGGGAAAAAAAAGTGGAGGAAGGAGGGACAATGGAGGAAAGGAGGAGAAGGTTCTCTGGGAGGGGAAGAATAGGGAAGCAGTGACAAGAAACCTACAAAAAAAAAACACAATCTCTATTCCTTTTGTCAGTGGACCCCAGGAGATATTTCTCCCCTTTCCATTTCCAGCCAATGTTATGGACTTTATTCTCCTTCAAAAAAAGAGCCTTTCCTTTTCAGCTAGAAGTGGTCAACAATGTCCGGCTGAACAGCAGCAAAGCTCTTGAGACCTCTCTGGATCTCAGCCACTTTTCATAGGCTTCTAGGTCCTCCTGTTTGTACTGAAGACACAGTTAAAATTTTTGGTCTCAGTTTGCTACCTGTAAAATGGAGATGGTATGTAACTGAATAGAGCCCAACAGCTGTTGTGCTGGAGTTCTCCTGCTGAGAGTTCAGGGCAATAAAGAAGGTGGTGCCCTATCATCTGCTGCCTACTTACTACACTATCCCCAGTATCTCTTGGCTTACAGTAGACTTTTCCTTGTGACATCTCATAAGAATCCCCAGAGGAAAGCAATTGCCAGCATCTCTACAGTCCAGGAAAGCCAGAGTGGAGGGCTAACATATTTAGAGTCGCTCAGTACATCCCCATAAAACTGAATTCTGTCCACTGTTCTGCCTTCTCCTTTGGCCCTGACCCCAACTCTATGCCTCCATACAACTTGGTAGTCCTCACCCAGTAACACATCTTTCACCCAGCACTTTTAGCCTTTGTCATGAGCTACCTTTTTAATCTATGCCTAGGCTCTTTGACTAGAGTAAGCTGAGATCCCAGGCTGAGTTTTATCATCTTTCTGTTCCAGTCTTTCTGTGCCCTCACCCCTTATCTTACTCTCTGAGAGAAGTCCCTACCAGAGGACACAGTGGCACTCAGGAATGCAAGGCTTGCTATGCTGTAGAAAGTTGCTAGGATCCCACCCTACTCAACTTCTCCTTTTTCTCTCTAGACTTTCCAGAGTCCCTTTAGGGCTCTTCCAAGCAGACCAAAAGCTGGTTAACCCCCAGGGTGCTTGGGCAGTAGGAAGGGGGAGAGGAAGGTTTTCATTAAAATTCACATCGAGAGAAAGAACTAATCAGAAGTGGTTTGTTGCTTAATTGGTTTTAACTTCAGGAAGATTCCTCATTAGCCTAGGAGTGACCTCTGTAGAACAGCCCAACTGGGAAAGAAAGAATAGAGAAAAGAGCAGAAGCCCCTTCCTTTGCTAGCCTGTCCACTGTTCTCTAGATGGGCAATCAGAGGTGGTTTTGTGCTTCTTGCAACAAGCTTCCAGAGCCAGGTTTTTTAACTATCCTCATTATTTCAAGGCCTCCTCTTCTAGGAAGGTTGCCCTGGCCAGCCAGGGGAATGGCTCCAGCTTTGAGCTCCTTCAGGCCAAGCCATGCATCTGGGTACCTTTTAAATTATTTCACTGTGATTCCCAGCCTTAGTGCTTCTAGAGAACTTAAGTTTTCTTCCCATTATCTTGGTCAACTTCTTGTCACCTTTCCTTCTACCTCCCCTGCCTCTTTCCTCTTCCCACTCATCCATTCTGCCTCCTCCTCTTCCCACATACATTCTTCTCCTTCTTTGTCCTTCCTCATGGTCAAATCCCCTTGTGTAGCTAAAGGAGACAGCAGGTCACTGACCAGCATTAAGGGAAACTAAAACCCCACCCCTCCCAATAATTTTCCTACATTCCAATAGATATTTCTCCAGTCTGACCCCATTCTAATTTCCACCACATTTCTGCTCTCTGCCTAGGAGTAGAGAAGGAGTTGGGGGTGGGTAGCCATCATCCACTCAGAGATGGAGGACAACTTTGAACAAATAGAATAAATTTTTTGCTTGGATAAAAAAAGATGGGGAGGTCATGATGACTCTTCATATCTCTGAGGCTCAACTGAGTAAATGTCCTCTGCAGGCCAGAAGGACAGAACTAGGAGTGATGCTGGACTGAAGGTTGTTAGAAGGACAGAGAATCAGGTACAATGTAAGGAAAAAGAGTAGTGAATATCCACTAGTTCTCCATAGGCTTCTAGAGATAGCTTTCCCCTAAGTGAGGATCCTACCCTCCCACACACTACATGTTTTTAATATGGCTACTATTCAAAGTGCAATATCTCCCATCCTCAGGTCTTATGACAAAACCTAGCCAATCATAATTTCCTATGGCTCTGCCCAGACTGATTGGCTCTGAGTGGGCATGTGATCATACTTCCTTGGGAATTTACATATGGTCTCTTGGAGAAAAAAAAGCTGTCTTTTGGGTTCAGTCTGGTGATAAGATATGCTAAAAGTTGTTGACTACATTGCATGGAGAAGCAAAGCCAAGAGTTGTGGAGGGAGAGAAGGAAAGTCTTGATGACGACATTGTTTGGCTTGCTAGAGCCCTTGAGGTCACCTCCACTTGTACTATTCCCAATTTCTTAGACCAGTGGTTGGCATACTGTGACTCTCGAACCACATGCAGCTCTTTGGCCCCTTGAGTGTGGCACTTCCACAAAATACCACATGCAGACATGCACACACAGTGCAATTGGAACTTCGTGCCCTGCTCAAAGTCAGTTTTCAGCTCTCAAAAAAAATTTCAATCCTTGTACTGTTGAAATTTGGCTCTGTTGACTAATGAGTTTGCCTACCATTATCTTAGGCCAATGAATTCCCTTTGATGGTGAGCCATTTGAGTTGAATTTCTGCCACTTCAATTAAAAGATTTCTTTTTACTTTATTTTATTTTATTTTATTCTTTTTTAGTAATATTTTATATACATATCTCCCATTGCCCCCCTCCCTCCAAGGCATAACCCAACCCCCCAGTGTCTGCGTTCATTGGTTATGCTTATATGCATGCATACAAGTCCTTTGATTGATCTCTTATCTATCTCACCTACTTTAATCTTCCTGCTGTAATTTCACAGTCTGTTTGAAGCTTTACTGCCTCTATATCTATCCTTTTGTTCATCAGCTTATAATGTTCTTTATTATCCACAAATGAATGAGATCATGTGATGCTTCTCCTTCATTGACTGGCTTATTTCACTAAGCATAAGGCTCTCCAGTTCCAACCAGGTTGCTGCAAATGGTAAGAATTCCTTCTTTTTAATGGCAGCATAGAATTCCATTGTGTAGATGTACCACAGTTTTCTGATCCACTCATCTGCTGATGGGCACCTAGGCTGTTTCCAAATTGTAGCT
>PVJN01053033.1:0-13754 GCA_004026805.1 Lasiurus borealis | reverse complement strand
TCTTGTTGTTTTGTTGATGGTTTCTTTTGCTGTACAAAAGCTTTTTATTTTGATGTAATCCCATTTGTTCATTTTTTCTTTAGCTTCCATTGCCTTTGGAGCAGTATCCGTGAAGAAGTTCTTTCGGCATATATCTGAGATTGTGTTGCCTGTGGATTCCTCTAGTATTTTTATGGTTTCCCTTCTAACATTTAAGTCCAGTATCCATTTGGAGTTTATTTTTGTATTTGGTGTAAGTTGGTGGTCCAGTTTCATTTTTTTGCATGTGTCTGTAGGACGGCATTTTTACAGGAGTAATGTAACAGGCGAGGGTAAGATTAATTGCAATGGCAATGAATTGGAGGCTGGAAGACCAGGTAGAAAGTCGCCTCAATATTCTATATGAGAAATAAAGCAGGATAGGGCTATTGTGGGGACAGGGGAGCCAGAAAAGAGGTGATACATGAGATATTTTCCATGACTTCCCAATTACATCTTTATCCCTGACCTTTTTCCTAAGTGTGAAATTCATTTCTCGCTGCTTTTTAGAGGTTTCCTTCTAGACAGTGCCATCACCGCAAATTGGTTCTGCTAAACTAAACTCATTTTCTCTCCACATTAGTTCTTCTTCCTGACTTGTCTTTTTTTGGTTAATATTGTGGCTGTTCAAATTAAGACCCTGAAAATCACTGCCAACTCCCATCTTGCTCTGCCTCTGATATTTACTTAGTAATGCAGCTGGCATTTCTTAATTCTTACCCATTTTTTCCCCTTTTCCTCCTTATTTACCACTAGAGGCCCAGTGCACGAATTTGTGCACAGGTGGGGTCCAGCCAGCCCAGCCCCAATCAGGGTGGATAGGGACTGGACCTGTCAGGAGGAGGAGATGCGGGAGGTTAGCTGGCCAACCCACCCTGATTGGGGCCTGATCAGGACTGGAGGTGGGGAGGCCTGAGCAGGCAATTGGCCAGCAGGCCCCGCTCCCGATTGCGATGGGGGGTTGATTTGGGGAGGGGCCAGTTGTGGGGAGGGGTTGTGGTGAACCAGCTAGCACTGCCCCCAAATGGGGTGAGGGGACCATTCCGGGGTCAGTGGCCAGGGGAGGAGCCGTGAGAGGTTGGCCGGCCAGCCCCACCCCCAATTGGTATGGGGGCCAATCAGGGGTGGAGCTGGCTGGGGGAAGGACTACAGGCCGATCGGGAAGGTGGGGGTCAATTGGGGGCAGAGCCAGCCTGACTATTGGGGTAGGGGGCAATCGGGAGTGGGGCTGGCCAGGGGTTGGGGCTGCAGGAAGTTGGCTGGCAGCCCCACCCCCCCTATCGGGTGGTTCTCAGGCCGCAGTGGGTGTCCTAGCGACCAGTTGTTCAGATCATTATGGCATTCTGGTCGCTGGCTTTTTAATATATAGATAGATCCTGCTGCGCCGTGCCTGGGCCATAGACTATTGAGACAGCATTGCAATAAATACAGTCTGACAAGCCAGAGCAAAGTAGCCTGTTTTGCCACTCCTTAGCATTCCTCCTGCCCTGGTGCCCTGGTGGTGTTGAATGGGCGTGTTCTCATGTGCTCCTTCGGCCCCACTGCTGGCTGGTCCCAGACATTCTTGATTCTCCTCTGTCCCAACCCATTTGGCAGAATTCATCAGTGTGGACTTGCTGGTTCCAAAGGCTTGAGTCTGCAGGAAAGAGGCAGGACTGGGGGTGGAGGAGTGGGAAGGCGGCAGGCAGCACTCATTCCCCTTCCCTTTCTAATGTTGCAGACTTGGTGCAGCCGGGTCTCTCCCTCTGTTGATGTTCTCTAGGCTCTGATCAGAGCCATAGGAAAAGCACAGGCACCCTCACAGGACGTCTGACCTTTCCCCCCAGGCTGGGAGTGTGACCCCTTGTGGCATTCTGCCTTGTTGTCGTGTCATTGGGTTCCCAGACATTCTGTCTTCTCCAAATCTTCGTGACTGCTCTCTCATTCCCTTTGGTTTGTTTTTCTCATCTGCAGGGTGGCAGGGATGAAAGCAATTTCCTGGATGATGCTCTCATGAGGCAGGATGCCCAGGTGAGTAGAACTGCTTCTTTCTTCTCTTTTGCCAGTAAGACATTCCTTAATTGGTGAACCCTCTCTTATATTTCAGTGTATATTGGTCTGCCGGGGATATGTTAAGAAAAATAATCCTCACCAATAATATAGAAGAGCAGAAGTTTCTTTCATAAATGCCAGGGGCTTGGGGGTGGCATGAGGTATCATTATATAAGCACCCCTGGATTCTAGATTTCTTAACATTGGGGCCATGGTGTGGTCTCCCCAGAGAACCATGGAGTGTCCTCTGAATCACTGGGAGGTGAAGGGACCTGCCTTTGTTTGTTTACCTTGCATTTTTATTTCCCCAAAGAGAATTTGATATGATCTGTGTGAAACAGCTTGGCACAGTGTGTACCCTGTTGGGTAAAATAAATATAAAACCCAAAAGGCAGTTGCTTCTTTGGCACCCAGGCCACTAGTGGCTGCCCTGGCACCAACCCTTGGTCTATTTACAATGGCCAGATAACACTAATGATAATAGCTAATAAAAAGTGGGTCTTTTACCTGGAGCCAAACACTGTTTTAGCTCTTGATATGGTTTAGGTCATTGAGTCCTTGCAGTATTTGTATGAAATAAGTATTGTTACCCCTATTTTTGGAAATGGAGACTGAGAGAAGTCAAATTCCTTGCTCAAGTTCATACAGATAATAAATGGCAGAACTGGGACTTGAACCTAGGCTGTTTGGATATACAACCATAGAGAAGGACTAGTCCCATTCAGTATGTGAGGTATGAACCACTATGGATTCTGCAGGCAACAAGGACCTGTTGCTGTCACTAGAAGAGAGAGGGGTCTGGGTGCCATAGACAGGTAGCATGCTGAGGACGCAGGGAGACGCAGGCCACACAGGAGATAGGAAATTGCCTTCAATCTAGAAGCTTTGAGGAAGGAGAAGGAATGGAACTCCTGAGTGCTTTCTGAGTGTCAGCTACCTCAAGGAGAGCATTTGGGGGCATGCTGGAAGGAACCTCCGGAGCCCAGGTGAATCCCAAATTAAATGAAGAGTTAGTGAGCAATGTATTCCTGAAACATTATATTCATTATCAATTTTTTGTGTGGGTTTGCTAAGTGCCAAGCATTGTGTTAACTACTGTACATGTTTTCCTTATGGCAAATCTGGGCAGATATTATTACATCTCTTTTAAAGATTAGGGAACTGATTCAGGTATTTCAGTAACTAGTCCAAGATCACAAGATTGGTAGAATTGGGCTGTTTGAATCCAGGTCTGTCTGATTTTTTTAAAACCATGCAGTTCAACAGACAAATATTTTTGGGCTCTTCAAAGAGCACTGTTCTCCTTGGAGGTGGTCATGTGGAAGGTGCTTTGAAATAGGTTTGGGCTTGGGAAGTTGGAGAGACGGAATAGAACTTAAAATAGAGTTTTTCTGGATCTTCCATGTCTTAACAAGAGGTAAGGAATTTAAGAACAACCCAGTCAAGGTTTCAGCTCTTTCAGGATGCGACAGTAGAAAAACCTTTGCTCTTGAATTTGCATCAGGGGTGTCATTGGCAGATTTTGGTTATTATAGCTGGATTTTGATGTAGAAAGTAAATGCCTTTGAGATGAGGAGAATGATCAGGGCAGGTGGATTTGGTAGTAATTACTTACAAAAGATAGAAATTTTACAATGTAAAGGCTATTATATAACCAGTTCAATCTTCTCTGTTCTTGAGATGAAACTAGCACAAAATGGAAATAATAGGCAGTGTTCAGAATTCCTACTTTAAAAAGAAATTCATGATATATTAAAAAATGCCCTTCAAAGCTTTTGCTAGAAGATGGCACAGATTTGGTTCCCTTGTTCTGGGGGGTGGAGGAGGAGGGAAGACCAGGAAATATAAAAATAGGGAAAACTGCTTCCACACTGGATACGATGGAGGAGGGCCATTAACATGCCAGCTGGGCAGCAAACCTGGGCCAAGGATGCGGGAGGGCCACCCTGTCCCAGAAAAGAGGCTCAGCTCCCTCCAGCTGGCAGCAGGCCTCATGAAAACAGGAAGAAACTCCTCAGAGGAGACTTGTGTTGTGTCTCAACCGCCCTTGGTGGGCTAGCTATAAGTGCTCCTGCTTGAAATTCATCCAAATGAAAAGTGAGGAACTCCTAGAAGAGTCCACTCACCTTGTGCGGGGCGTGTGTGTGCGGGATGTGGGTGTGCACGCGCGCGCATGCATGAGGGTAGTGGGAATCAGATCTGGGAAGACTGCTCATCATTTAAGAATGAAAGAGCTTGAAAATCAACAGATTCTCACCTCAAGCGCTATGTGGCCTATAAACGAACTGAGGCATGAAGGGAACCAAATAGGGTCCTGCTGTAAGAAAGAGAAAGATGTCAGATTGCTTTGGGCCCTAAAATAATTGAGACAAAACATGGGTTATAATTAAATGAGAGCTTTAAATAAAGATGCAGTGGGAAAATAACAGATGAAGAGGACCTGGATGAAGGGCAAGCAGAGCTTCTTTTCAAAGGGAAGCTAGATGAGTTGAGGATAAATGTTCTTAGATAAAACAGGGAAAACCAGAATTTTAAAGTTCATTGGAAGCAAGAATGATTTAAAATGATATTGCTGCAAATGGAATTATTGTTGTGGAAAGCTATACAGAAAAAAAAAATCTCCAGAATTCAGAAGAAAAGGATGAAGCAGTTAGAGAAAAGAAGGAATGTAGAGGGAAAAGGATGGTGATTAGAATCCTGACAAAAAGGATGTGGAAAGCTTTGTACTGATACATACTTAAAGGTAAAAAATAAATTAAGGAATGTGGCCTTGGTGTACGAATTGTGAGAATCCAAGGCATGACTAGAAAGTGTAGGAGCAGAACCAAGCCTATGTGAGAATATACAGGTGGCATTCTAAATCAGTGAGGAAAACAAAGTACTTAGTGGAGTTGGGACAACTGATGAACCAATTGTGAAAGAAAAAAGTTAGATTCCAACTTTCACCTCACATCATAATGAATTCCAAACAGATTAAAATTTTAATGTAAATAAATGAGACCAGAAAGATGCTATAACAAAATGGTGAATATTTTTTAATCTGGAGCTGGGAAAGGATTTTATATGCCTGACACACAAGACAAACCATAAAGGAAAATGACTGGTAGTTTGGCTACATTAAAAAACAGCAACACCCTAGCTAGTTTTGCTCTGTGGATAGAGCATCGGCCTGTGGATTACAGGGTCCCACTTCGATTCTGGTCAAGGGCACATGCCTGGGTTGTGGACTCGATCCCCAGTTAGGGGTCATGCAGGAGGCAGCCAGTCAATAATTCTCTCTCATCATTGATGTTTCTATCTCTTTCTCCTTCTCCCTTCCTCTCTGAAATCAATAAAAATATATATTATAAAACAACAGTACACCACTACCATACAATTTTTTCAAATAATACCAGAAACAAAATTTATGGTCAAATGATAGAATGAGGAAAGTTTCACCTTATGTATAAGATTAATATATAAAGAGGTCTTATAAATAATATAGTTAATTATATAGTATTTATAAGACCTCTTTATATATTAATAGTTAACTGTTATTGATAAATCAAAACTATGATTGTGATACTAGAGCATAAGAATTCTCTAGTTTTTTAATAAATGGACAATAGAGTTTTTATTGAATTTATTGGGCTGACTTTGGTTAATAAAATTATATATAGTTTTCAGGTGGAGGGGCAATGGACTTTAGCAGGCAACTCACAATTAAAAATAGAAATGGCAAATACACAAAAATGTTCAACCTCACTAGGTATTAAAAACATTTTTAACACAAAAAAAATACAATTTCCACCCATTATTTAAAAGGTTTCTCTTTTCAAGATCATTTTTATGGTATTTTACAAAAGTATCATTCTGTGACAGATTGTAAATTGTTTCTTCATCTACATGTTCTAGTTACTGTTGCTGCTTAACGAACCACCTCAAACTTATTGACATAAAAACAATTACCATTTTATTATGCCCATGGATTCTGTGGGTCAGGAATTCAGACAAGTCACTGTAGAGCGGACTGTCTCTGCTTGATCACGTCTGAGATCTTAGTTGGGAAGAACTGAACAGCCGGACATGACTCAAATGGCTGGGGTTGGAGGCTCAGGTGGTGTGGGCTGCGATTACTCATCCGGGACTGTCAGAGGGTTCTCCCATAGGTGGCCTCTTCCCGGAGGTGGCTTGGGCTTCCCTAAGCATGGTAGCTGGTTTCAAAAGGAAGCATTTCAAATGCCAGCCTTCCAGGAGAACGAGAGCTGCCCGACCTTTTATGATCTAGCCTCACAAATCAGTGTCGCTTCCACCATACTTTTTTTAAAATTTATTTTTTATTGTTGACAGTTTTCCAGATGTTCCCTCTTTACCGCCTCCATCCAGTTGATTGAAGTAGTCAAATCTGCTCAAATTAAAAACTGAAAAACACTGAATTAGATGAACACTGCATGTCCTCCCAACTTTAAAATTTCATGATTCTGTGAATTGGCACTAAAGCAATTAGGGAATTAGAGAAAGAAGGGAAGAAATAGATGAGTAGATGGGGGTAAGCCATGAATGACAAAATGTGTCAGTAAAGGGCATTTTGAAAAAAATTAACAAGCCACCTGTACATTATAGATGAACAGTAGGATTTTAAAACATAATAACATACTAGTAACATGTTAAGTGCACATTCAGTAGTGTTAACTCGATGCACATTTGCAGCCAATCTCCAGAACTTTTCGTCTTGCTAAACTGAAACTGTATACCCATTGAACAACTCATTTTCCCCACTCCCCAGCCACTCACCATTCTACTTGTGTTTCTATGAGTTTGACTACTCTAGACACTTCATATATAAGTGAAATCATACAATATTTGTCTTTTTATGACTGGCTTATTTCACTTAGCATAATGTCCTCAACATTCATCCATGTTGTAGCACAAGTCATAATTTTTTAAATATTTTGTATTAATTTCAGAGAGGAAGGGAGAGGGAGAGAGATAGAAGCATCAATGATGACAGGGAATCATTGCCATGTCCCCTACTGGGGACTAAGCCCACAACCCAGACATGTGCCCTTGACCAGAATCAAAACTGGAACCCTTCAGTCCGCAGGCCAACACTCTATGCACTGAGCCAAACCTGTTAGGGCAAGTCATAATTTCTTTTTAAGGATACATTGTATTCCATTGCATGCATATATCACATGTTACTTATCCATTTATGTGTCGATGGACATTTGGTTTGCTTCTACCTTTTGGCTATTGTGAATAACGCTTCTAAGAACATGGGTATACAAATACCTTCTTAAGATCCAATTCTTTTGGGTATATCCTCAGAAATAGTATTGCTGGGTCATATAGTAATTCCAATTTTAATTTTTTGAAGAATGGCCATACTATTTTCTACAAAGGCTGCCTCATTGTATATTCCCACCAACAATGCACAAGGATTCCAATTTCTCCACAACCTTGTTGACACTTATTGTGTTTTTTTTTAAATAGCAGCCATCCTAATAGATGTGAGGTGATATGAACAATAGTGTCGATTTACCAATAGCATAGTGAAAGCAACTAGAATCAATTTCTTATATTCCTATCTGGTTGGAATATAAGTAATTACTGATGGGTCTTGGTTTTACTGTGAGACCTTGGTAACACCAAGCAAATCACAACTCATTTTAGAGCAGTGTTATCCGATAGAACTTTCTGCAATGTGTGAAATGTGCTGCCTCTGCACTATGATGAGCAGACACTAGACACATGTGGCCACTGGGCACTTGACATGTGGCTGGGAGGCCGAGGAGTTGAATTTTATTTTTTATTTAATTTTAATCAATTAAAATTTAAATAGTCACATGTGGTTAGTGGCTACTGTAGGGGACCACCCAAATCTAGAGCATGCCTTTTAGTTCTTAAGTTAGAACCATGTCGTCTGCATGTAGGGAGATGCTAGTAACTGCCCTGACTCTCATGAGATATTATGGGGTCCCGTTAATTATATACCTAAGGAGAAATCCTGAGTCATTACCACTCACCACCAATACCTCTTCTACTCCCATCACCAGCAAAATCAAACTAAGCCAGCTCAGCTCTTTAAAGTTCTGGAAATAGCCGAAACCAGTTTGGCTCAGTGGATAGAGCCTTGGCCTGCAGATTGAAAGATCCCAGGTTTGATTCTGGTCAAGGGCATGTACCTTGGTAACGGGCATATCCCCAGTAGGGGGTGTGCAGGAGGCAGCTGATTGATGTTTCTAACTCTCTATCCCTGTCCCTTCCTCTCTGTAAAAAATCAATAAAATATATTTTAAAAATATAAAAAATAAAGTTCTGGAAACGTGGATATGTGCTGGCACCTTCTCTGTGGTGTTTTAAACTTGTGCTTTATTTGGCTTCAGGACTTGTATGAGGCTGGAGAGAAGAAATGGGGGACAGACGAGGTGAAATTTCTAACTATTCTCTGTTCTCGGAATCGAAATCATCTGTTGCATGGTAAGGCACTGGCTTCATCCTCCAAATAACCTGTTGGAAAGCTAACATTACTATGCCTGCTTTTAAGGAATAATAATCTGGCCACTCAGTGTGTGTGTGTGTGTGTGTGTGTGCGCGTGTGAGGGGGGGGGCAGTGCATGAATTCGTGCATGGGTGGAGTCCAGCCAGCCTGGCCAGGGGGAGAGGACATGGGCAGTTGGTCAGCCTGCCTGCTGGTCGAACCCCTGGTTGAGGGGACAAATTGCATATTAGCCCTTTATTATATAGGATATACACTGAGTGGTCACATTATTATGCGTTCAGAGATCCTAATAATCTGGGCACTCAGTGTATATTGCCCATAATTAATGGATAATCTTTCCTCTTTTATTTGCTGCAAAAACTGATGGTCCTAAACTGTTTTACATGTCTTTCCTTGGAAATGTGTGAGTGTAATTATGTGCCTGAGGGCCAATTTCTGAAAGATTAATGATGAATAATTAACAGAGGTATTCATAGAAGTTTGGCATTCCTGTTTATAGTAAATCAATCTTCATAGTCAACCCTTTTTCTAGAGTAGCTCTATTTAAATTGAGTTACATAAGAAAATATCTTCAGTACGTCAGTGAGCAAGAAAAATAGAAATAAATTTTGGTTGGCATTTATTCCTATTTAACATCCAGGTTGTAAAACTAACAGAAGTGATCTCTTTGGGGGAGTATATGTTCTATCAGATGAACAGTGGATAATTTAAATTTTATTTCCTATGTTGAATTTTTCTAATTTGCTTCTGATAATGCCTGTCTACATAATGTGCTTTTAATTTCTTTGGGGAAAAGATACCAAAGAATTGTAGAATATTTGTTGTCAGTTTTATTTTATTCTTATAAACAGCAATAAGGGTTTAATAAGATATTTCATTTTTTATAAGTTCTTTAAGTCTTTATGCTATGTCATAATTTTATAAACCCACCGTGGTCTTATAATCACAATTTACAAAACTTGTGGGGAATTTGAGAATGAGTTTGCAAGATTGAAAACAAAGTAATTGAAAATTACAACACACTAGGAAGTTGAAATTATTTCAGATGTTCTACAGGGATGAGAAATAGGAGATTACTTCTGTTAATAAGTGTCATGGACTATGGAACACACCACATGCACCACCTTCTGACGGATCCCGGTTCCTTTGCCTTTCCTTGCCTGATTACTGATAACATAAATCTCCCCCTGGTGGTAGTTTCCAAAAACTGCAGGTCCTCAGAAGTTGATTTCATGCAAATACATTTGTAACAAATTTCACTTCCAGGAACAAATCAGTAGTTATAAAAGAATCTGTTTGTAAGCCACTGGAAGAAAATATTTTAAACATCATTTGAATGAAGAAAACTTTTTAAGTTTCTTACCAACCAACAATAATAGTAAGAATTCATAATTAAGGTTTTAATTCTCCAACTTCTAGGTGTTAGTGCTAAGATATTATAAGCATTGTTTGTTGCAATATCCCAATGGAACAGCTATCATTTCCCACATTTTACAGTGGAAAAGACTGAGGTTTAGAAAATGTGTTAATTAGATTTTTTTATTCCAAGCAAAATACACTGATTCCAACTTACGCTTAAAAAGAAAGAAAGAAAGAAAGAAAGAAAGAAAGAAAGAAAGAAAGAAAGAAAGAAAGAAAGAAAGAAAGAAAGAAAGAAAGAAGGAAAGAAAGAAAGAAAGAAAGGAAGGAAGGAAGGAAGGAAGGAAGGAAGGAAGGAAGGAAGGAAGGAAGGAAGGAAAAAAGAATACAGAATGGGACAAGAGGAAAAATGGAGACTATTGGTGGCTCATTGAATGGAAGGGAGAACTGAATGACTCCAGGAAGAACAGAAATTAAAGCAGATCTGGGGGGGGTGTCTCACTAGAAGGGAGTCATGGATTTTATTTCTAAGGCAGTTTCCCAAAGTCTAGTCTCCATGGAAAATGCTGATTCTTGAACCCCTACTTCAGACTGGCTGACTTAGAACAACCTCTGAGAGTGACCCTCAGGAAGTTTAACAGTTTTCCAGGTGATTCTTTTGTTCTCTGAACGTGCTTTTGGCCATTTCCAGGATCTATGTACTCAATTTAAATATCCCAGAAGGGTAAGACTGGTTGGTACTGGTTGGGTGAACTGTTCACCAATTTGGTAGAGCTTATGGTGTATGTTGAGGGACAGGAGTGTCCTTGGATTGACAGCCTAATGAGAATCACACTCTTGGAAGGCCAGCACCCCAAAGAAGGTGATGCTAAGATGATAAACAAAACAGATAGCCACTTTAAGAAGGCAGCAAGAGAGGAAGATACATTCATCACATTCAAGAACACTTGACAAAAAAGATGAAAAAATGTCATTATGTTAAAATCTAACATAGATTGCAACCAATTTTGAAGAGGTTGGATTGCTCTAGTTTTGATGAGCTGAAAGGAGGATAGATAGGTGATTGCCAAAGCCAAAATTATAAAAAGACACCTTCATCTTATTACGGAGACAGTGAGAAAAGAAAGCAGATCTCTCCAAAGGTCATCTCCATTTGATGCGTGAGAAAACGGGGTCTCTTATAAGGGACAGATTTGCCTGATACCCTCCTCTCCTCAGACTCATTCCACTCACCACAAGCCTCTCGGGTCTCACCCACATTGCTAATTGGTTTCTTTCTGAAATATGTGAAAGAATAGTGTGATCTTGCTAAAAGATACTCATTCTCTCCATAAATGTTAATTTCCTCTGTTATTTTTTTATTATTTGTAATTCCATTTTGTTATTGTTGGTAGTATTTGATGAATACAAAAGGATATCACAGAAGGATATCGAACAGAGTATTAAATCTGAAACATCTGGTAACTTTGAAGATGCCCTGCTGGCCATAGGTAAGCTTGGCAAGGGTTGGGGTGGAGAAACAAATGTTTATAGACGTTGCTATCAGTTTTTAGTCATGGGATGTAGAAATTCTTTTCAGAGATTAAAAAAAAAATGTTTAAAAGACTCAAGCTGTGATCCACAATTTTAAACAAGAACTATTATATACAAACCTGATTTTTATTGTACCATGTGGCTTTAAATATTTTATATCCTCTGTGCCTTTATATTTAAGGGTATGAGAAAGATAATCCTATACTAGCTGCAAATTGTAAGTCTGTGAATGGTTAAAAAAAAACTTCATATGGTAGAGATGGTAATTATTTTTAAACTATATGCTGCCTTTTGCTTTAATGGCCTTTATTAATTACTTCTCCAGGAACTTGACAATAAATTGAGTGCTTCCCATCTGTGAAAGTGCTTTCACCCTAGCCTGTCTTCATAAAACATTGCCTGGCTACAAGTTTTCTGACAAAGAGATACTACTTCATAGTTTATAGAAACAGAAGGAACAACTGTCACGTTTTCTCATAGATTTTATCTGTAATATTTTCATGTCTTTTCTTTTAATCTCTTTACAGTAAAGTGCATGAGGAACAAATCTGCATATTTTGCTGAAAGACTTTATAAATCTATGAAGGTAAAGGCTTCTTTTTAGCCATCTGAATGGCTCTGATATGTCTTGTGTCCAAATGAGACAAAATCAGTCTAATATATTCAGTTTAATTGATCAAATACTTCACTGAGTGCCTGCTAATAATACTACTAGGTAATATTTATTTAGTACTTAGAATGTGTGATCATCCTTCCTAACACTTTCTCTCTATATATAGGCTGTCCCCAAAAATATATATGCATACTTTGAATAACCATAAAGACAGTGCTTATTAAAATACATTTCATTTTCAAAATTGAGCTATCAGCTGTTAAATTGTGTATACATTTGAGGGGGGAGGGATACCATGTAGATTAGTTTTATTTCCATAACAGCCTTATGGGGTATGTACTATTATCAACCCCAATTTTACAGATGAGAAAACTGAGGGATAGAGAGGATATGCAATTTGCCCAGGGTCCTTACTAAAGAAGTAATGGAGTTGGGATGCACACACTGGCAGTTTGGCTTTAGAATTCAAGCTCCTAACCATGCATTGTACTCTGTGCCAGTACCTTTGCTGGGAACCAGGGACAGTGCAGGAAAGTCCTTGCTCTCAAAGAACTTCTAGCCTTGAAGGGAAGGCAGGTATGTGCAAAACACCAATAAGAGCAAAATAGAACGCAATACAGTAGTTAAGTATCAAAACATTACAGGAACACAGAGAATAGGGTATTTTTTTCACATATTTTTTTTATAGAAAGTGTAGATCAGAAAGGAATATATAAAGAAATTGCTATCAAGCAGGACCTTAAAGGAAATTTTACACTGGAAGATATTACATGGGAGAAAGGATGGAGAGGGAAGGATGCCATGGACTGGATGGGTGGGAAGGAATCATTGCAAGGGAAGCTTGTAGGCTGGAGAACACAGGGTATGTGTAGAGTGTCAGAACAGAGGATTGGAAAGGCAAGTTGGTGAGGAGAGATTTTCCACGTGCCGCTTAGGTCGTGGCATAAAGGACATCGTCAGGAGAGTTGTGCACAGTCTTGCCCTGACTGACTAAAGAGCACTGTCTGGAAACCATCCAGACCTTAATAGGGTGGGATCTTGTTTTCTTCCCTAGGGCTTGGGCACCGATGATGACACCCTTATCAGAGTGATGGTTTCTCGGGCGGAGATTGATATGTTGGACATCCGGGCACAATTCATGAGGCTCTATGGAAAGTCTCTGTACTCCTTCATCAAGGTAGGGAGTCTTGCCCTGGCCCCAGGGGAGGCTCTGGTGAAAGGATGGGGTTCTGACCTAGGTATTTAGACACTTCTTATCCTCTCGTTGGCAGATAACATTTCCTTTAAAAGTGCTATTCTAATTCAGAAATGTCCAGTCTCTCTCCTTTCACACAGATGTTTTAATCTCTGCCAGGTCAGAAACTGGAAATGTTTGCAATGTAAATATACTAATTATTTCATGTTGATCCCAGACACAAAAACTATACTTTAATTAATATTTTAAGAGCCACAATTTCCCTGTCTACCTGCTTACAATGAAAGATAAGCCACTAAACCAGTCCTCCAGAATCCGATCCAGGGCCAACTGAGGTCTGCTGAGAGTATGGGAAAGTGTGTTCATCATCTTGGATTGCTGTTCTTTTCCTGGCCCTAGACTTCTAGGCAGGCTTACATGGCATGGGCGTGATGAGAAATGAGTCACATCCCTAAAAACCCCTCATTATTTGGGTTTTGCTTCTGAAGGAAAATCATGAGGCCATAATTATGAAACCAAGATCC
>PVJN01053032.1:0-13872 GCA_004026805.1 Lasiurus borealis | reverse complement strand
AAGAGTCTTTCATACATGCATATGAGCACAATCATTGGACACAGACAACAAGGGGGAGTAGGATATGAGAGGGAGCGGGGGGGGGGAGGATGGAAGAATAAGGACACAAGTAAAAAAATTAAATTAAAAAATTATTATAGCCGAGACCGGTTTGGCTCAATGGATAGAGGTCGGCCTGCGGACTGAAAGGTCCCAGGTTCAATTCCGGTCAGGGGCATGTACCTTGCTTGCGGGCACAACTCCAGTAGGGAGCGTGCAGGAGGCGGCTGGTTGATGTCTCTCTCATCGATGTTTCTGACTTTCTATTCCTCTCCCTTCCTCTCTGTAAAAAATCAATAAAATATATCTTTAAAACATTATTATAATAAAACATTAAATCTAATCCATGCCGTGGTCACCATAACCTTAAGAGAATATGTTTCATGTGATAAGATTTTTAAATGAAACTCTCTAGCATGAAAATCATTTTGGAAGGAAATTAAGAAAAGTTTCCTTCAAATGTTGTAAGGGTTGTAATTGAAACTCAATATATTTGGCCTTTTGAGCTAAGGTAAGTAATCTGTGCTTTTGACCCTCTGAAAAAGTTTATATAAAGTTACAAAAAGAAATTGACAGCCAGTTTGAAATTGAATTGCCTTGGCCTAGAGCAAAGAATATCCTTACATTATATTATTCTACCATGTCATTTAATTTTTGATATTTCACAACAGTATATTGTACAATTATCCCAAATATTTAGAAACATTTTAAAAAAGATATGAAAGGATTTAATCCCTTTCAGAAGGAATTAAGGCACTTGAGCATTCTACAGTGATACTTCGCGATACGAGTTTAATTTGTTCCGTAACCTTGCGGCGTGGGAAACTATGAGACGCTGGAGTCAGGGTAAACTGGTGGGTCATGTGCAGCCGGCCAATCCGCGCGATTACTCGTATCTCAACTGTTGCTTGTATTTCAAAGCAGAAATCGCTCGCTCAACGGCTCATATCTCAAAAATCTCGTATGTTAGGGCACTCGTATCTCGAGGTACCACTGTATACTGGCCCCTCTTACATCTTTTACCAAGAGGGCTTCTCACAATCCAATTGCCTTCAGCTGTAGCCAGAGCTTGCTATTTACGCTGAGGTTGAAGCCTCGAGGTGGCTGGTAGTATAATGGATCTGTCTCTTGCCAAATGGTGTGATCTGGGCCCTACCTGGGGAATTTATCTGAATTCCCCAAGATAAGTGTTCAGTGCTTGGGTCCCTGCCAGCAGGCGAGGGGATCCCAAGGCAGGTATCGCGAGTGGAGGCCATGGAGGCATAGGCTACCATGGAGGCAGAACTGAACCTCACAACAACCTGCTTGGCCCCAGAGGATGACTGGTTAGCCAGAGACAGGTAAGATTCCTCAGGGAAAGAACAACCTAAGACAGGCACAGTTGCAGAGGGGCCATCAGTAGAGAACTTGGGGGTCAACAGAGGTGGGACACAGACCCTCATCACCCCCCAACCTTGTGGGGTCTGAACCCTCACCCCTTCTGAGAGACATCTCCTGCCCCCATTGCTACTTCGCTTCCCACACTCAGCACAGATCAGGGCTCAGCACAGATCCTGACCCAGGTAACAAGGAAAGACTGGGCCCAGCTCAGATCAGAACCCAGGTAACAAGACAGAAACATGCAAATAGCAGTTGCCTATATCTAAATTCAGCCTAGTACTAGGAATGCTCAGTGCCTACTCAATGCAAATAAACCTTTCCACTAATTTACAGGGTAATCTAAAATTGGTGGTAGAGTATCAAATTTGACAGTAAAAGAGTAATCAAACTTTCAGATTAATTTAAATTGGTGAATTGAAATAAGTGAATGCCCAAGAAAATTTAATTGTACTGAACAAAAACTGTTTCTAAAGTATTAACTAAAATTTCTACTGGTTGTTCATCTCATGGTAAAATTGCTTAACATGCAGTGAACATAAAACAGGCATATTTGTATGCAAAAAATTAAAATTTAATGTTATCAAGTTTGTATTAAATTTTTTTACAATATTCTTCGTTAATCAAAAAAGGGGAATAGTAGGATAATATCATGTAAAGGAAAATATCTGGTAAGTAAATTACATCTAGAAAATTTTTACTTTATAAAATTAATTTTCATTTTTAATACTAACAGCAAGACAGCCGTGGAAAACACACAGGGTATCAAAATAAGCCAAAGGAAAAGCAAGTAGGCAAAAATAAAAAGAACCCCAAGTCAATTTTATAAATAATATTTCTGTATTAACACTTGCTCGAGAATATGTTTATATACTTTCAGAAAACAACTCCAAGACCAAGTGGACTCCTGCAACAGAGAGAACCTGAAAGGTCTGCTCCAACCATGAAGACAAGAGGAGAAACAGTCCAGGATGGAAGACGGGGACGACGCCTTGCCATGCGAGCAGTCAGCAGCTGAGCATCGCGACAGGATGCCTGGGACCAAACCAGAGAGGGTCGGACCTGCATTGCCACCATTTGTTCACCATCCTGATACCATTGATGACGTGTACACATAAGGAACTGTTTGACATTGAATCTGGGACTCAGAACTATTTGACATTGAAATTGGGACTCAAACATTTTTTGTTCTTATCAGTTTATTTCTAGCCTACAAAAGCAAGATGTTTTTAAAGAAAAGAATCGGGGGTTGAGAAGAACAGATACAGAGGCAAAGAAGCAATGAACAGATTGTTATACTACAGCGGGAAGTCAGGGGAGTTTGGGAGGTGGGTGGCTGTAAGAGATCAACTGAAGGACTTGTATGCATATATGTAAGCATAGCCAATGGATATAAGGCTTTGGGGGGGGGGTGAACAGGTATGTGCATGTACTGGGGGGTGGGGAATGCCAGGGGGAGGTCAATAGGGAAAAAAACAGGAGATATATGTACTACTATTTGTAATACTTTAAACAATAAAAGTATATATTTAAAAATAAATAATAAATAAATAAATTAAGTAAGTAAGTAATAAAACACCCCAACACATTGTATTGTGCACTTAAGTGGATAAATCATATATGTGTATATATATATATATATATATATATATATATATATATATATACATTAATATCTATCATATTTGCTATTCTTTTCTATTAGCTGCCTTTGTTCTTTGTTCCTATCTTTGTCTTCTATTCCTTTTTTGCCTTTGTAGTTTTAATTGAGCATTTTGTATGATTCAATTTTCCCTCCTTTCTTAGAATATCAGTTATACTTCTTTCTTTACTTTCTTTAGTGGTTGCCTAGAGTTTGTAATACACACACGAAATTCAAGTACACTTTCTTTCTTTTTAAAAAAACATATATATATTTTTATTGATTTAAGAGAGGAAGGGATAGTAGGAAGGGAGAGAGATAGAAACATCAATGATGAGAGAGAATCATTGATCGGCTGCCTTTTGCACGCCCCCTACTGGGGATTGAGCCTGCTACTTGGGCCTATGCCATTGAGTGGAATCAAACCTGAGGCCCTTAACTCTGCAGGCTGATGCTCTATCCACTGAGCCAAAATGGGTAGAGTAACCTTTTTTTTTTTTAACAATTGGTGGATTGTCTGTTTTCTAAAACCTTTGCAACTCTTCAATCTGTTGATCAGACAATATGTATTGAATGCTACAGAAGGCCTATATGGCATAGTTAAGAACTTTGATAAATTATTAATCTGATTCAGAAAATTAAGAAATTACTTGCTCACCTTCTTGGATTTTTATATGGATGATGGTGATCCACCATTCTGGATTGCCTGGAACTGTCCCAATTTTAAGAATGAAAGTCCCATGTGCTAATCCCTCAGTACTGCACAAATCCGAGGGTGCAGTACTTAGACAGTGGTTCTCAACCTTTCTAATGCCACGACTCTTTAATACAGTTCCTCATGTTATGGTGACCCCCAACCATAAAATTATTTTTGTTGCTACTTCATAACTGTAATTTTGCTACTGTTACTGTTGTGCAGTGACTTCCATGAGCAGTTGCAAATGACCATGGAGGCTGCTAAGTTGGTAATAAGCCAGCAAGGATTTATTGAGCTGACCAGCAGCGGCCATAAGGGCTCCACACACAGGGGGAGTCCACACTCAAAACGCGCTGTCCCAGGGGTATACAGCCCTTTTTAAAGATCCAAATGACTTTTTGTTGTCAATATTCTAAATTCGGCAAACAGCCATGGGTGTGTGTGTGGGGGGGGGCTGGTTTCAGTTGGCTGTGACTGTTCTTGTTGACTACTCCTTATCTCCCAACCACACCCTGCTAGACCTTTGAATGTGGACTTATCTTGCAAGAGCAGATGGTACAGAAACAAAATTGAGCAAAGTTAATAATCTCTAAAGGTCATCTACAGTCTCAACTCCTAGAGCCACTGAGTCAACAGGAATCAATCTTTTATGGTTCTGGTCCTCAGGCACAGGAGTATAACCTTTGTGATGTGGAATAGATTTATTTATGTGACCTTCCAGGTCAAACAGCAGTTTTTACCTGAGATGAATGCTCTTAAGGTCCTATTTCATTGAGTAATAATGTAAATATTTGTATTTTCAAATGATCTTAGGCAACCCTACTAGTAGTTCTCAACCTGTTGAGAACCACTGCTGTAGAGATATTTACATTACGATTCATTAACAGTAACAAAATGACCGTTATGAAATAGCAACAAAAATAAGTTTATGGTTGGGGGTCACCACAACATGAAGAACTGTATTAAAGAATTGCAGAGAAAAAAATGGCGGAGGTATAGATGGGCGTGTCTGGAGCCTTATTGCAGGGTAGATGGAGCAGACAGCTGAGAGTCACTCTGAGAGTGTTTGTTGGCAAGTTAAGAGTCAGTTATCCTCCAGGAGAAGATGGCAGCCCCACGGCCAGGGGGATTTTGTCTGCCAGAGCCACTAGTGCAAACACAGAGACCACTCCATCTTGCAGGGTAAGTTGATGTCTACTTCGGTCTGAAAAGCTACAGCTGCAGCACCAACCAAACATCCCAAGGACCCAGAACACTGCTCTCCAATAGGCACAAACACTCGGACTCAGAGGAGCTCCATACACCACACAGAAAGGTCAGATTTCACCTGGGATAAGGTGAGGTCTCCTGTCTTGCAGAACAGAGACCCTCACACTTTGGGAACTGGACTGGGGGAAAGCTGCTCTAAAGAGAAATCTGCAGATGTGGGGCAGGGTGTGATCCCTAAATGTGGAAGGGGACCCTTAGAACTATTAACGGAGGAGAGCTCTAGAGAGCAACCTATTTTAATCTGAGGCAGAAGGACAGCCTGGGAGTTAGTACAGTGTCCTGGCTGCTCAAACAGGAGCGGGAGAGGGAGAGAGCACAGACAGCACTCTTCTCTTCACACCCTGGCTTCTGATTGCTAGGCCCAATACCTAGGATCACACAATTGGAGACATCCTGAGAGACTGCAGGGGAAGGGTGTTTTTCTGGACCCTGGGGATCAGATCACAGAGTAACCATCAGAGAAGCAGCTCTGGGGCAACCCATCCCCACAAACCAGCATTGAGAACCACAGAGTAACAAGATCTAAGCACGCCTTGAGAGGTCCTGTGCTTATTCTCAGAGGTCAATTTCAAAACACTGCCACCCAGTGGATGACTCACAAATTGACTCTTGCATAATCACAAAAGAATAAAGAGATTAAGACACACCTCAGTAGTGGAACAGAGAGAATTGCAATACCCTCCCAACTGGGAAACAAGAGAGCCAAACAAAACAATAGTAGAAGTGAATGACCTCCACTACTACCTTTCTGTTTATTTTTATTTATTTTTTTGCATACTTTAATTAAAAAAAACTATTTTTTTCTTTTCTCCCCAATTGATTTTACTTTTTTAATTACATTTTTATTTTCAACTACTATTACGACTACTATTTTACCCTTTTGGGGAAAAAAATTGTCATTTTTTTACTCTTAATTTTACTTTCCTATTAGAGTTCTACATTCTATTTTGATCTTACCTTTAGCATAATTTTACTCTATCTCAACTCTACCTTTATGTCAACACTCTCTTCCTAACTTTCCCCATTTTGTGGTATTGTTTCTCTTTCCATTTTCCAACTTTAGATTCTCCCTATTATTTCTCTCTATCTGGTTAAAATTTCACCCCACTTATATACCTAATTTCAAATCCCCTACTCCAAGTCCATACAAACGTCTCTCTTCTTGTCTTCACTAACCAAAAAAAAAAAAAAAAATGTTTTTCTCTAGGTCCTTTTGCTGTTGTTTGCTTGAATGGTGATTATATTGCTTTTTTATACTTTTTTGTGATATTGTTTTTTGCTTATTCTGCCTGTTTTATTTTTCATTTTGTTTGCTTTGTTTTGGTTTGTTTTTTAGCTTTTTTTCCCTTGCCTCCCTTAATATTGGTTGTTATTTGTAGTTTGTATTAATCTCCAGGTACTTGTTGCCAGCATTTCTTGGGATTAGTGTCTGTTCTATTGGAGTTTCCTCCTTCACATCTATAACTTGGTCCTCTTTTTTATCATGTTCTCTTTCTTTTCTCTCTGACTTTTTTCTCTTTCTCTTTTCTTCTTCTTCTTATTTATTTATTTTATTTTATTTATTTTATCTTCATTCTTTCAATATGATTCTGACACTTCTTTCTTTTCTTTTTTCCTCATTTTTCCCCTTCTTCTTTCTCTTCTTACAACTACTTTGTCTTTATTGGTGGTCACCTTATTTGTGGTTATTAACTTCGTGAATACATTTCTGTTCATACACTTGTGTGTTTTAATTAGTTGTTGTGTAGTTTGTGCCTTTAAATCAACTAAGGAGAGAGAACTACATAACCGGACACTCAGAGAAGAAAGACCATGAGCAGACTAAGAAACAGCCCGCATATGACAGAAAAGCAGGTATCACCAGAAAAGGAAGTAAACGAAATAGAAGAAGAAATAGACCTGCCAGACAAAAAGTTCAGAAAAATGGTTATAATGTGTCTGAAAAGAATGGAAGACAAAATTGACAATGTGAGTCAGAGCCAATAGGAAATGAAGAAGGGGCAAGAAAAAATGAAGAAGCAAGAATAAAAGAATAATAAAGAAGAAATGAAAAATGACATAATTGCTATAAAGAACTCAATAGAAAGCATCAAAGGTAGACTAAAAGAAGCAGAGAACCACATCAGTGAGATAGAAGACAAGGTAGGAATAAATACCCAAGTACAGCAGTTTCTAGAAAAAAATAAAATAAAATAAAGGAGAGCCTAAGGGAACTTTGGGATAATATGAAACTAAACAACATCACGATAAATGTAGTTCCAGAAAGAGAGGAAACTCTGCAAGGAATAGAAAACCTGTTTGAAGAAATAATGGCAGAAAACTTCCCCAATATAGGAAAGATAAAACCCACACAAATCCAAGCTCACAAACTCCCAAGCAAAATGAACCCGACAAAACCAACATCAAGGCACATTATAATTAAATTGGCAAACACCAACGACAAAGTAAGAATTGTAGAAGTGACAGGAGAGAAACAGAAAGTTACCTACAAAGGAATCCCCATAAGACTAGCTACTGATTTCTCATTAGAAACTCATCAGTACAGAAGGGAATGGAATGAAATATACAAAGTCATGCAAAGAAGGGTCTGAATCCAAGAATACTGTACCCAGCAAGGATTTCAATCAAAATTGAAGGTGAAATCAGGAGATTCACAGACAAAAAAGGACTAAGGGAATATATTACCACCAAACCAGCAATACAAAATATGTTAAAGGGTCTGCTGTAATAAAAAGAAATAGAAAGGAAACAAGGAACTCAGGGGTAAAAACTAAAAATGACGACAGGTAACTACCTATTAATAATAACTTTAAAGGTAATCGGATTAAATGCTCCAATCAAAAGACATAGGGTAACCGAATGGATAAGAAAACATGATACATATATCTGCTGTCTACAAGAAACCCACCTCAGGAAAAGAGTTGCTCACAGATTGAGGGTAAAGAGATGGAAGATGGTATTTCAGGCAAATGGAAATGAAAAAAAAGCTAGGGTTGCAATACTTATATCTCACAATTTAGGTGTCAAAATGAAGGACATAACCAGAGATAAAGAAGGCCACTTTATAATACTAAAGGGAAAATCCAACAAGAAGAAATAACTCTGGTAAAATATATACACACCTAATATAGGAGCACCAAAATACATAAAAAAAAAACTCCTAGAGGATATTAATGGAGAGATAGACTGCAATACAATCATAGTAGGAGACTTTAATAGCCCAGTGTCACCACTGGTTAAATACCCTAAACAAAAAAAACAGCAAAGAATCATGAATCTAAATGACTCACTAGACCAGATGGAATTAATTGACATCTTCAGAACATTTCACCCCAAAGCCACAGAATATACATTCATCTCCAGTGCAAATTGGTCATTTTCAAAGATAGATCACATGTTGGGTCATAAGAAAAATCTCTTCAAATTCAAGAAGATAGAAATCATATCAAGCATTTTCTCAGACCACAGTGGCATGAAATTGGAAATCAACTATAATAAAAACAATAGAAAGAAATCAAACACATGGAGACTAAACAACATGCTATTAAACAGCAAATGGGGGACCAGAGAGATCAAGGAAGAAATAAAAAAATATCAGGGCAACAAATGACAATGACAACATAATACAAAATTTATGGGACACAGTGAAAGCAGTCTTGAAAGGGAAGTTCATAGCTCTACAAGTCTCCTGCAAAAAACAGGAAACAATAGTAATAAATTTCATAACACTACAACTCAAAGAGCTAGAAATAGACCAACAAGAAAATCCCAGTGTAAGCAGAAGGAAGGAAATAGCAAAGATCAGACCAGACATAAAGAACATGAAGACCAAATAAACAATTCAAAAGTTCAATAAAACCAAGAGCTGGTTATTGAAAGGATAAACAAGATTGATGGACCTCTACTCAAGCTCACCAAAAAGGAAAGAGAGAAGACCCTAATAAACAAAATCAGATATGAAAGGGGAGAAATAACAACATACTCCAACAAAATGCATAGGATTGTTAAAAAATACTATAAACAATTCCATTTTAACAAATTTGACAACCTGCAACATATGTTCATATTCCTAGAAAAATAAAACCTCCTAAAACTCAATCAGGAAGAATCTAAACATCTCAATAGTCCAATAATATAGAAGAAATTGAAGCAGTCATCAAAAAGTTTCCAGCAAACAAAATTCAGGGACCAGATGGCTACACAGTAGATTTTTACCAAACATTCAAGGAAGAATTAAAACCTATCCTCCTCAGACTATTCAAAACTATTCAAGAAGAGGGAACACTTCCAAACACCTTCTATGAAGGCAGCATCACCCTAATACCAAAACCAGATAAACACAACACAAGGAAAGTTAATTATAGGCCAATATCTCTCATGACCATAGATGCCAAAATCCTCAACAAAATTCTAGCAAATCGGATCCAGCAGTACATCAGAAAGATCATACACCATGACCAAGTAGGATTCATCCCAGGAATTCAAGGATGGTACAATATCTGCAAATCAATAAATGTGATATATCACATAAACAAATTGAGAGATAAAAATCACATAGTCATATCAATTGATGTAGAAAAAGCATTTTACAGAATCCAACACCGTTTGTTGATAAAAACTCTCAGCAAAGTGAGAATAGAAGGATCATACCTCAACATCATAAAAGCCATATATGATAAACCCACAGTTAACATCATACTCAATGGGCAAAAACTAAAACCATTTCCCCTAAGAACAGGAACAAGACAGGGATGCCCACTCTCACCTCCCCTGTTCGACATAATACTGGATGTATTAGCCATTGCAATTAGACAAGAAGAAGAAATAAAAGGCATCCAAATTGGAAAAGAATAAGTAAAGCTGTCCTTATTTGCAGATGACATGATACTGTACATAAAAACCCGAAGGACTCCATCCCAAAACTATTTGACTTAATAAATGAATTCCGCAATGTAGCAGGATACAATATTAATGGCAAGAAATCTGTGGCATTTCTGTACACTAATAGTGAAATTACAGGAAGAGGGACTAAAAAAGCTATCCCATTTACCATCGCACCAAAAAAATTAAGATACCTAGGAATAAACCTAACTAAGGGGTTAAAAGACCTATATGTAGAAAACTACAGGACAGTGAAAAAAGAGATATAGGAAGATGTAAACAGATGGAAGAGCATATCATTCTCATGGATTGGGAGAATCAACATCATTAAAATGTCCATATTACCCAAAGCAATCTATATATTCAATGCACTACCCATTAAAATACCAATGACATATTTCACAGACCTAGAAAGAATTCTTCAAATATTCATCTGGAACAAAAGAAGACAACGAATATCCACAGCAATCCTGAGAAAGAAGAATAAAGTAGGTGGGATGTCAATACCAGATTTCAAGCTATATTACAAAGCAACTGTTCTCAAAACAGCCTGGCACTGGCACAAGAACAGACATATAGACCAATGGAATAGAATAGAGAACCCAGATATCCACCCAAACTACTATGCTCAATTAATATTTGACAAAGGAGGCATGAATATATAATGGAGCCAAGACAGCCTCTTCAATAAATGGTGTTGGGAAAATTGGACAGATACATGCAAAAAAAATGAAACTAGACCACCAACTTACACTAGACACAAAAATAATCTCAAAATGAATACATGACTTAAACATTAGAAGGGAAACCATAAAAATACTAGAGGAATCCACAGGCAGCACAATCTCAGACATATGTCAAAAGAACTTCTTCACTGATGTTGCTCCAAAGGCAATGGAAGCTAAAGAAAAAATAAACAAGTGGGACTCCATCAAAATAAAAAGCTTTTGCACAGCAAAAGAAAACATCAACAAAACAACAAGAAGGACCAGTGTATGTGAGAACATATTTGCAAATGTTATCACTGATAAAGGTTTAATCTCCAACATCTACAGCTAACTTATACAAGTTAATAAAAGAAATATAAACAATCCAATAAAAAATGGGCAATGGACCTAAATAGAACCTTTTTTAAAAGACGACAGAAGGAAGGCCAAGAGATACATGAAAACATGTTCAAAGTCACTAATTATCCGAGAGATGCAAATCAAAACGACAATGCAATACCATCTCACACCTGTCAGAATGGCAATCATTAAAAAATCAACAAACTACAAATGTTGGCGAGGATGTGGAGAAAAAGGAACCCTTGTGCACTGTTGGAGGGAATGCAGACTGGTGCAGCCACTGTGGAGAACAGTATGGAGTTTCCTCAAAAAACTAAAAATGGATCTCCCATTTGACCCAGCAATGCCATTCTTAGGAATTTATCCTAAGATATTACAAACACCAATCAGAAAAGATTTATGCACCCCTATGTTCATAGCAGCACAATTTACAATAGCAACAATTTGGAAACAGCCTAGGTGCCCATCAGCAGATGAGTGGATTAGAAAACTGAGGTACATCTACACAGTGGAATTCTATGCTGCCATTAGAAAGAAGGAATTCTTACCATTTGCAGCAACCTGGTTGGAACTGGAGAGCCTTATGCTTAGTGAAATAAGCCAGTCATTGAAGGAGAAGCATCACATGATCTCACTCATTTGTGGATGATAAAGAACATTATAAACTGATGAACAAAAGGATAGATACAGAGGCAGTAAAGCTTCAAACAGACTGTGAAATTACAGCAGCAAGATTACAGTTATGTGAGGTAGATAAGAGATCAATCAAAGGACTTGTATGCATGCAAATAAGCATAACCAATGAGCACAGACACTGGGGGCTTGTGGCATGCCTGGGAGGTGGGAGGTGCAATGGGAAGATATGTATACATGTAACAGAATAAAAAATAAACGTAAATAAAAATAAAGTGTCACGGCATTAGAAATGTTGAGAATCACTGTTTTAGGAGATACTTAATAGCAGATCTTATTGGGTCCTTATCTCTAATATTAACCAAATCAATGGAAAAATGTGTATGTGATATTATTGATATGAATTGTGTCCTCACAGTGCTATCAGGGATGCAAGCAGAAGAGGAAAGAAAGGCTATAATAAATGCGTATATCTACTCAGATTTGTTTCCTAAGGAAAACCAGTGAGTAGGGGTGTTTACTCATATTTTGTTTTCTGGGCCAAGAATTCAAATTTGTCTTCTCAAGGGAGGCCAGTCAGTTTGCTTGAAAAATCACTGCATCTTGTCTTGGGTGGTTGGAATTACAGAAATGATATCTTTTGTATATAGAGTTGCTTTATTGAAGCCACACATTATTGAGCATGGTCAGCTGGGAAGAAGTGGGCTGTTTGCCTCACCAGGAAGCTACTGCTTCACACCTGAGGGAATCAAGGCATTGTCCCTCCAAGGGAATTCACAACCCTTCCTTCTCCCATCTGGTACTAGATTATAGGGGGAAGCAGGGGAGATAAGTACATGTACAGTAGAAGGTAGATGGCACAGGAAGAAGTGCTGGACAATAGAGGCCTGTCAGCCTAAGCTGGGGTAAAGATAATTCATCAGGAGTGGGGCCACAATGGAAGCCTGCAAAAAATGGGAAGTTAATTGGTTACTTTGGAAAATTTTCTGATTAAAATCCCAAGAGAACAAAGCTTTCTCTCTCACGCATGCTCAGTAACCTGCATTCTTCCCATTCCCGTGAACATTCTTTTCATAGCTATGTGGCCTTAGCAGGGCATGACCAGTGGCCATGCAGACTACACATGCAGATTCCAGGCTGTAGCCTAGGTGCATCAGCAAATAAATGGATCGTAGCCAGAACACAAGCAAAGCTAGCCAAATACTGGACTTGGACTAAGTATTAATATAACACCGTATCTCTGGATATTGATTCTATTTTTGACATTGATTTTCCATGGTGGACAGATGAAGATAGGCCATCAGAGGGCTATCTTTTTGATTTTGCATTACAAATAAATATTACCACCAGTCCTCATCCTTTCCTGCGGGTCCCCAGAAATGCTTTTTCTCACTGCACTGCAAGAACCCCACATCCACTAGTAACATGTTCACCATTCCAAATCAAGTCTGCATCCATCACCATTTATCCCCCCTATACTCTCTTTTACCTTCCTCAACCTCACTTCCCCCTGGTAATCACCACACTGTTGTCCATATTCATGAGGTTTTTTCTCTTTTTTTTGTTCTATCCTTCTAACCCTCCACATAGCTCCCCATCCCCCAACAGCTCTCAGCCTGTTCTCTAAATATAAATCCATCTCTATTTTGCTTGTTAGTTCCTTTTGTTCATTATATTTCATATTTGAGTGAAATCACACTGTACTCATCTTCCTCTGACTGGCTTATTTCACTTAGCATAGTATTCTCCAGTTCCATCGATGCTGTCGCAAAGAGTAAGATTTCCTTTTTTTTTTATGGCCAGTTGGTGCAGTTACTGGGAAAGCTGTATGGAGTTAACTCAAAAAATTAAAAATGAAACTGCTTAATGACCCAGTGTTTCCACTTCTGGCAATTTATCTGAAGAAACATATCTGTGTTCATTGCAGTGTTATTTCCAATAGCCAAGATTTGGAAGCAGCCCAAGTGCCATCAATAGATGAGTGGATACAAAGCTGTGGCACATTTACATAATGGAATACTACTCAGCTGTAAAAACTTGCATTGGATTTTGGGAAGTGGCCATTAGCACAGTAGTGTAACAACAGATGGAATAGAAGACTTCCATGTGTTTTGCCATTTTGAGCTTTGTAAATGGTGCAAATCAGCATGCAAATATATTATCACTTATTATTGTCTTTTAGATAAACATTTATTCAACATATAGCATGTTTCAAGCACTGTGCTAAGGGATGAGGAAAGATTGACAACATGTAAGAAAATCAATCA